>JNBS01000349.1:0-38488 GCA_002081575.1 Thraustotheca clavata | reverse complement strand
AAGGCTGCAAAGTTTGTTGAAATGATCCACTGCTTCTGTATTGCCGTCGATTGCTTTAGCTTTCTTCTTGATTGTTTTCCAGAGCTCAAATGGATCTTTGACATGCCTCAAACCTCTTCGTAGTTTTGGATGCAATGCGTCAAGAAGGAATTTCTTGGCTTCTTGTGCTCGTTGGAGTCGTAATTCATTGCATTTGGCCTTAATAGATTCTGTCACTTTCTTGTTCACAGCACGCTTTCTCTCGTCGTACGCTTTCGGTTCCACTGCTGGCACGTTATTCTCGGCTTCCCGAACGAGTTGAGCAAGGGTCCGTGTATCGATGGCATTAGCAATGTCAGGATCTTGATAGTCTTGAATGTCGTAGTACTCGGCAATGCCTGCAGTCTCAGCACCGATCAAGAATGCTCGCCGCCACGAGCCGAACGTCCTCCAGTCGCATAACATCGAGTTTCAGAGACGAAATGGGCAAGAGTTCCAAGAACATTGAATCAATGCAAGAACGATGATCGTACGCGCTATGATGGCGTAGGATATCTACTACAGGAAAGCCAAGGAACAGGGCTACCGTGCTCGATCGGCCTTCAAACTCTTGTAGCTTGACGACACTTATGGGCTACTCCAAGGTACGATGCCAATCATGACAACATGGCTCTTAATACAATTGGAACGAGTCGTGTGGTGGACTTGTGTGCTGCTCCAGGTGGATGGACGCAAGTGATTGTAGAACGACTGCGGCCAGAGTGAGACTAGGATGAAAATGGAGAGAAATGAACAAGTTGTTTGTGTAGGAAAGATGCACATGTGAAGATTGTAGCTGTGGATCTGATGGAAATGGCACCGATTGATCGTGCAGTACAGATTCAAGGAGATATTACAGCTCAATCAACTGCAGATGCAATCATTGCTGAGTTTCAAGGAAAAAAAGCACAACTTGTTGTAAGCGATGGAGCCCCAGACGTACTTGGACTCCATGATTTAGATGAATATCTACAAGAACAATTGGTACTTGCTGCACTCAACATTAGCTTGAACATCCTCGAAGATGGTGGCACATTTGTTGCAAAAATCTTCCGAGGAAAGGAGGTGTCAAGATTGTACGCACAATTGCTCACGTTTTTTGACACGGTTGAATGTGCTAAACCCAAAGCAAGTCGAAATTCTAGCTTTGAAAGTTTTGTTGTGTGCAAAAACTTGCGTTTGCCGCCGAACTTCACTACGTCAATGGAGCTGAATTTATTTGATTTCAAGTATGCTAGTGAAGATGAAAGGATTCGAGGACATACTCCAGTGGTGTTTCGATCATGTGGAGATGTCGATGGATGGGATGCTGATCAATCGTACCCTGTTGATGATTATGTCCATCAAGAACCATTGCAAAAGCCCATCAATCCACCGTATGCAATGGCACAACAAGCAAAGAACTAGAAGAGGTTCCAAATTTAAAGTACACTACCAAAAAGACAATACAGGTAGCATCTAATTAGATTAAAACACGCTTTTGTTTAAGATTCTTCTCAAGTGTTGGGGTTGAGTTCACGCAAGGAACCGAAATTGTTGAGAAGCCTTTGAGAGTTTGACAATAGATTTTTTTGACGAAACGCGATTGGATGAAAATAAAACGGTCAATTTTGGTGTATTTTGAGTTGGTAAAATACCATCATGGAAAACGTAGTGAAGGATGCGCTAAAAAGGCAATGGATTATGCTGCTCCAAAAGGCCATTTGGATGACGTCCAGTTTCTCAATGAAAATCGATCTGAAGGATGTACGACAGATGCCATGAAGGGAAGGATTTAGGACATTTTGAGATTGCTAAATTTCTTCATGAAAGTCGTACTGAAGGATGCACACCTTATGTAATGGATGCTGCAGCAGCAAAGGGCTATATGGATATTGTTAAACATTTACACAAAAATCTGAATGTGGGATTCACAACCAATGCAATTTACGATGCATTGTTTAAAGGTCATTTGAATGTCATTAAGTTTCTTTATGAAGATCGAAATGAATGTTGTACTTCAAAAGATATGGATAATGCTGCTCGAAATGGTTATTTGGATATTGTCAAATATTTGGATATTGTCAAATATCTTAATAACCATTTCGAGCAGCCTTATCCATTTCTTTTGAAGTACAACATTCATTTCGAGCACCATTATCCGTTTCTATAAAAATCGCCCTGAAGCTGCAGAAATTCAATTCTGGGATGTTGGGCCATTTCTTCTACTGTATCGTGCAGAAAATGTACAGCACAAACGGTGGAGAAAGCTGCCGAATTTGGGCAGTTAGACTTTATCGAACTCATGCATGAAAATTGTACTGAAGGAAGTCGACATAAACTGCAACTAATGACCACTTTGAAATTACCAAATTCTTGGTGAGCAATCATATTATGTACTTTTCCAAACAAACCTTCCCTTGGAAAATAAGGAGATAACCGAATATTTGTATCAAATAGGTCCAAGAAGCCACAGATACCCTATCCGTTGAAAACAAAAACTAATTTATTGAAAGAAAAGGGAGGAAAGCGATTTAGATTATCTACATTTTCCATTGTGTGTATATAAATAATAATTAACGAATATAAGTGCAATCATGATATTTCATCAAAAGTATTCATCAACGATATTCAATGCTAAATGAATTACATGAATATACTCAATGCTGTGACCAAATCAATACTGTTCACTTAACATAAAAGTATTTATCATATCTTAACACCTCTTTCGCCATAGATGGGATTTCTTATTGGGTTTACTTGAATCATAACTATTCCGCAAATTCAGCAATTTCGTGGTGGCCACTATGCTCAATAAAATTTACAATTTGGTTATCTACGAGATACTTGATGGCCATCGATAGGATCTTTATCGATTGCATAAGAACTAATTTCTTGCACTCAAAATGCATTTAAATGGGCTGCAGAAAATCATTCTCGGGATGTTTTGAAATATCTTGTTTACAATCGTACTGCTAGCTGTAGCACTACGATTATGGATTTTGCTGCTGAATATGGCTATCTTGATGTTGTTCAGTATTTACATGGAAAGCACTCCATACCGTAAGTTCGATTACCATAAAGGGACTTAATGATATTCAAATGCCTGAAGAAGCAGCGTTATCCATAGTGCTTAGAGTGCAACCTTCACTTCGATTTTCGTGCAAATATTTAAAGATATCAAGGTGTCTTTCACAATCCATTGCAGCTGTAGTGTAGCCTTCGGTATGTTGTTAATGTAAATATTGCAATAAATCAATGCTACATCGTCCATGACAGTAGTCAAACATTTGACTGTGCAATTTTCATTCAAATACAAGCTTTGAGCATCATCCAAGTCAAACACGCAAAAAACAAGAAGGCAATTGTAAAAGCGAATGAGTTAAGATTTATAGATAAATCTTACTTATTTGAATAAACTATATGTATACTAGTCTAGTCTTGAGTACTTGTAGCAGATCTTTGACAACCTATTCTTAATGTGTTGACTAGTCTTGATCTCGAGTTCCAACATGAAGGATATGCAAACAAAGGAGAATAGAGATTGGTTGAGTGGATGGAACAAGTATAAATAGTTCAGTCCACGTCAACATGTTGAACTTGTTGACATCTCCTGGTCAGCGTGTTGAACTATTGCAGAAGGTGTGTAACGGATATAAATCACTACAATTACAGTGTATTGGAGATTCTACAGAGTATGCAAAGCAAATGCCGAGAAGAATAACTCGTTCTCATAGACAATCTACTGTTTGATTGGTTTTTCTACCTTCTCCAAGTATAATGTTCTTCCTAATAAATTTGTAGCATGGATCGACAACTCTACATCACTTGGTAAAGTATGTTGGTTTGGTTGTGGTTTAGCCATTGAATATGGTAACCCACGCTGGGAAATGAAGTCTCATTTGATTTTACTCTCTCTGCTGCTTCAAGATCTCAGCTCTTGCGAACGTTGACCACCACACACAGACCAAACTTTACAATTTGACATCTAATTCTCAAGATATCTTATGCTTTTCAGTACCAGTAATATACTTCTGCAGCGAGTATATGAGTCTTTATCAACTTTCGTAGATCAATCGAATCAAGAAAAACTGTGGCTAAAGACAACAGCGCAAATCGTTGAGCCCCACGGCGTTCGGTAAAGAGGAACATAGCTCTCTTGCGTCTTGTATCGTCGTACAGTTCGGCAATTTACTCCGTAAGCATGCTTGCAAGGGTGTGCCAGTCCTTACCATGTCAGTGCTAATGACTGGCACGTTATGGTAAGAGTTAATGGAGTAAATAGTTTCTTATAACACGTCGAGTCGCCACTGGAACGTTGTTGTATTTTCCTTGTTTGCCACGTTGAGTTTCCCGAAAATACAATGGTTATTTAATTCTCGCAAGCCTATCGCACAATTCACCAATGATGAGAGGCGGCATGATCCCTGACTTTTGTTATGCATGCATGTAACAGTACAATGTTCATTCAAATGTTAGATCCTACGAATCAATATTAAAAATGGAATAATTGATAAGTTTATTGTTTATCCAGTTCTTGAATATTTCCATCACCATTTCTAATTGTATTGTATGGTACCAGCATACTACTCCTTCCGCTTTGTTTTCATGAAGTCACTCAATTGTATCCTATGGCATTATTACCAGCAGATTGATCAATTGCTTTAGTTGAACATGCTTGACCAGTGGGGTGCAATTATTGAATCATTTTTAAATGTCCATTCTGCGCTGCGTCATCCATAGGAAAGTATTAATTTACATCAATGCATCTCAATTGATTTAAATCAATATCTTTCATTGTACTTGAACAATTGCAAATGACTACTAGATATTGCAGTTTTTGTCAAAGCTATAAGATGATTTAAAACATTCAAAACACCCCAGTGATGATTATCCATACCAAAATCAAACTCTAAATCAATACACCCCTCTGTAAGATTTTCCTGTAGGAATCTTACTACATCCAAATGAACATTATGGGAAGCATTATCGATTGCAGCAGTCGTGCAACCTTCTGCTCGAAATTTATGAAAAAGCAGACAATAGAGAACTCTCCGACAGTGTTTTGAGTTGAAATTCTTGCCCCACTCCTTTTCATCAATTAATTTCATCAGTGCTACATCCTCAAATAAAGCAAAGCATGGTGGAGTCTAAAAAATGCAATACTTTATCATTATCTTACATTCCAACTGCATACTTTCGTTTTTTCTTGGAGTTTTCCACTACAAATCTATCAATCACTAATATTCTCAAAGTCATTACCTCGAGGATTTCCACGGTCATAGAATTTTTTCAACAATTCAATTGCTTCCTCTTTCAAAATTCCATGTTCAATGGCATATCCAATGTGATTTTCATGTGGAATCGCTCTACATTTCGACATCAATATCAAATTCTTCAAAGTTTAAATCGTACTCTGCTTCATGCAACGAATAAATTGATCCATTTCCTCCAAAACGATCATTATGACATCCAAAGAATACTTTTTTCACTTGTACCAGTGCCAACGCTGCAGCACACATAATACAAGGCTCACAGGTCACATATCTATTCCATTTATCAACCATTTCTTGTAAATAATAATACAAATCGCAATCTTTCAATACTTGAGGCCCATGTTCTTCCAAAATTGCTTCTATTGCCACCAATTCTGCGTGCTTTGTTGCCTACACCATTTATGAATCATATAATCTCACATAGCACTACGTTCATGAGTTCGTTCGTGCGATTGCTTCCTTGACCGATCACACAATTTCCCTTGACAAACACGCATCCAACGGGTACCTCGCCTCGCTCTAAAGCTCGCTCACCCTCTGCCAACGCCTCGCGCATGAAGCTTGTCATGTTATCGAATTGTGTCACGTTCACATGTTATCATAAGTGAAGTGGAAGAGTGGAGTGTACAAAGTTGAGAAAGAGAAACTGGAGGTAGCGATTTTCGAGGTATAATGAAGTGTTGGCGAAGCTAAATTGGCTGTAGCAACTACGAGATGCTCTTACAGGAGTGAATAGGCTCAACCAGAATCTACAGCGTATCAATGATGTGGTAGGAAGTGGTATGTGTGAGGTATGATGAACGGCTTGTAGGGCGAAGCTGGACCAACTATTGTGATAAGATCAAAGATCTACTAATGGAAGAATATAGAGAGCTAATATGCAGGAATTGAAATGTTTAGATATTATAAAGTTGAAAATATTACGTGCAATCTTTGTTGCAGATGGTGAATATGTTGAAATATCCAAACGCAGCTTTTAAAAGATAACATTTTCCAACATTCAATTGAATATTTGACGAAGTGAACTCAAACTTACGTAGTTACTACAACTTGTAGGTAGCAAACCTGGCTTAAGGCTCATGTTTCTTCGATAGAATTTGAATTTAGTGTTGATTATTTGATCTCGAGAGGAAATTCAGTTAACCTTTGTAACGAACTAAACTCTAGTCAATTGAACGCGCTCCAAATCAGATATTAATACGAATCCCTCCATATATCTTAGTATTGTTGCTATTAACTCTACAGCAATGATCAAAACCATCATTTCACATCGTTTTAAAGTATTTAATCTCTCTCAAGCTATGCCAGTTCTAGAATACTTATTACTTTAATGAAGAGGCCGTATAACTAAACTATGTAATCTGAGGTTAAACGCAAAATTGTTAAGTGACAATCTAATGTGAAGAAGTAATAATCACATTGAAATATGCACATTTGAATATATTCCTACGATAGATAGTCTAAATCCTTTGAACATAACACCGCAGAGAGCGCTGTAGAATCATTTATGCATAGAACTTTATCATTGCTTCCTGCTCTTAACGAGTAAAACCTTCCATTGCACTTATAATTATACTGTAGTTTCATCATTCAGCTTAAAACTAGAGTATAACTTAAAGTGTAATGGAGAGTTTTAGTCGTCAGGAGCAGAAAGCAATGATAAAGTCATGGAATGCTGTAAAGCAGAGAGACCCACAAACATTGGTGCGTTTGCCTCCCAATAAATCTCAAGTCACATTAACTACAGTGGCAGCAATTCAATCTTCCTATCGTACACGCCAACGAGATGAGGATAAAGCCAAAGAAATGCTAATAAAGCGATCAAATCAATACAAAAACTGGCAAAGGCTAAAGGAGCAAAGTCATCTACAGCGTACAAACAATCAACGCTCAGTTGAAATATCATCACAAGAACAAGAAACCACACCAGTCTCAAAAGATAATTCACTTTTACCATCAACAAATCTAATCCAGGAACAGGCATTGCCACCACTTCCTGGCATCAGCATTAGTTATGATCAATTATCCACGAATGCCAACTACAAACAGCAAGTTTTGCAAATCATTCGCAACAACCTCCTCCAACTCGAACTCGTTCATTTACACATTGATATGGCCTCTATTAACGATTCCATATCCAATGTTCGCTTTGCATTGCAGCAATTATGCGTTGCTAGTCTACTTTATTGTCATCGTGATCAAGATGTTGTGCCTCAAGTCATTGACAACGTTGTCTCAATCTCCCTTCACCCAAGGGGTTTAGATAGGCGTAAATAATAAAATGTGATTGGTTGGATCTTGTATCTGTGTAGCCAATCACAATATCAGTGCAGTAGTATCCACACTTGTGATTGGCTTCATCGTAGTATATGATCCATCCAATCACAAGATTCTTCTGTGTTCAAGATCCATCCAATCACAATTACGTATCTTAAGTATGGGTCAAAGCCTTGGATGTTGTGGTGGCGTCGACGATCTCCCATCGGTCGGTACTAAGAGCCGAGCGCAAACGATGTCGATGGATAGCGATGTGGTTCGTTCAGTGACACATCGGTATGGTAGTGTGTTACCTCAGCAAGACTGGACCCCTCGAAATACGGTGGAAAGATCGTTTGGATATGATGAAGAAGTTACTTTGCCGAAATCCCCGTCGATGAAAATTGAAAAATCTGTGGCAGAGGAAGATAACAATGCACAAGAAGAAATACTTCCGATATTGACTGTGAAACGAGCTTTACCATTGACTGTCGAGCCACATCAAGATGCTCTTCGATGGGAAACAAGATCTGATATTTCCATGGATGGCTCAGTCGAAGATGAAACATCAAATCAAGATTCTTCAGCTGAAGATTTATTGCCTTTTTCAATCATGGTCACTCGGTTCTTTCCTTTGGAAGATAAGTTTGAGTTTCAAGTAACTATTACCGATGATCGTGAATTCACCGGTAATAATTACGTGAAACTCAAACTATTCACCGGTAATAATTACGTGAAACTCAAACTATTACATGACGATGACGTAAATCGTCGTCATGTAATAATTCGTGATCAAGTTCGAATTGCTCGTTACCATGAACATCTTGAAGCCGTAGCTGCTCAATTTGAAATTCCATGTCCTCAGCTTCCAAAAACAAAGAAAGAAGATCGTCTTCGTGGTCGTCTACTTATGCAATCTTACATCGATGCTATTATGGACTCTCCCATTCTCCGTGGTTCTTCATGCACGCTAAAGTACTTTCGTATTATTCAACCAAGTCAGCATGTTCAATCGAAATCTCGAAAAACCAAGAATACAGACACCAGACAACGCTGGCGATCCCCCTCATCACCTATTCCTCGCTCTATCGTCTAAAGAAGCTCTACATGTTCTCAATCTGTTGTGTAAGCAAGTTTTTAATGCATCTTTGTCTTATTGTAAAATTTGAAAATGACACAAACCGATCTTTACTGCATTTTGATTGGTTCGTTGTTGCCCTAATCACCGTTGAAGTGGGTCAGTGGATTAAAGTATACTTGATTGAAGCATACAAAAAGCAAATCATTTTACAAGTGATGGGGCAGGTTATGGGCTGGTGCCTCGGTGATGCCGATGGCAGTGATAAGATGCTACAATCAGCTGGAGCAGACCCTGTAGAAACACGAAAGATGGATGCTGGAGAGATCTATCGTTCTCGTCCTAAAGCCATTCTTTCTTCAGGTCCATTGTATGCGGTGGGAGCGTTTGAAACTAAATATCGGTTGTTGTCTGTGATCGGTGCAATGAAATTGAAGAATTTTGAAATATTGATGATGATTTAGGCAATGGAAGCACATCGATATGTCATATGTGCGAAGATAAAGCGTCTGGAAAAAAATATGCGTGCAAAATCATCGACAAACGAGCAATTCAGAGTAAAAGTGATGATTTACTCGAACAGTTCCAAGTAATAGATGACATATCAATGGAGGATCATAAAAAGTAGGTGGAAATTCAAGTGTTGCAATCGTTGAGTCATCCTAATATCATTCACATGGAAGATGTCTATCAAACGGACAATAAAATTTGTATGGTGACTGAATACATGGCTGGAGGTGAATTGTTTGATTACATTGTAAACAAAGGGTAAGCATTTCGACTATAAATGATCTTAGAATAATGATAGAACTCTTTCGGAAGTCGAAGCAAGCTGCCTTGTACGTAAAATTACTTCTGCTGTAGCTTATATGCATGCTTGTGGCGTTGTACATCGTGATTTAAAGCCTGGTATATTGTGTTTATCGATTTTTATTCATATTGCCATAGAAAATTTACTTCTTACAAGCAAATCTCCCAATGCAGAAGTTAAAATCATTGATTTTGGCTTGGCAAAATTACTCCATGACAATCAAACGCGATCTTTCCTTGGCACACGGGTATATCATTAAAGTTACATTATCTTCTAATACGTAATAGGGATATTTGGCACCTGAAATGCTACGACGACAAAGCTACAATAAATCTGTCGATGTTTGGGCTCTTGGCGTAATAGTTTATGTACTTTTGTGTGGTTGTTTGCCTTTCAACGACGATGGTAGCAAAATCAACAGTGAAAAAGCTGCACGAGTAGATAGCATTCCATACAACTCATCTCTAACTATTTTATAGGCAAAATTTGGTCTTCGATTCCCACGATGGGCAAAGGATCTCTCAGATAGTGCCAAGGATCTTTTGCAACATCTACTTGAAGTTGATTCTGAAAAACGATACACTGCAGAACAAGCTTGTTTACATCCATGGGTCACTGGGCAACGTACTCCTAACAAATACCTCGAATCCCCCAAACATATTCCCTCCATTCGTCGTCGAAAGCAAGAAGCTGAAGATCAACATGTATTAAGCAGTCGTCGTTTATCCCATTAAAACAATCCTAAATGTCATCATCATTCCCTCATCAACATGTATAAAGCAGTAAAAATGATGACAATTATAATTGCTTTCATGAGATAAGCAATCATACCTTATCAAGTAATCGTCTTATGTTCTATCATAATTATCATCGTCTTTCACGCAATTAGTTGATATATCAGCAATCAATAGATCCTTTTCGCATACAAAAATTTCAATAAAAACATGCAATCATCAAAATGGGCAATCAATTGAACCTGCTTTACTTTGTTTACAACTAGTACAATATATGAGCAATTAATTGATACTTTTTAAATACAAATGTTCATACACAAACGTATCAATATGGGCAATCAATTGACTAGAAAATATATCTGATCATTGATAAAATAAAATACAGATGATATATGTTGTTTGTATGTAGAATAAAACATAAGAAATTATATTTGAAAAATGAGCTTTGTAAGTAGTATGTTGGCGACGGCAGCGGCGGCCGCAGCGGAAGAAAAAGCTTTGAGGCTCTTTACATCTCATGTGCAATCAGTTATTGCCAATATTGTGAAAAGAAACATGGTTCATCAGTCAAAGGATGTATCTGGATGGGATTTTGAAAAGAAAATGAGTGCGTTGCTTGACTTGCAAGATGTTTTGGAAGCCCCATGCTTTAACTATTGCGACTGGGGCGATTTACTGCCTTCGAAGCGTAAAGGATTAAATCTCTTGTCACTGCAGCAAGGACAAGATGCTCTCTTGGACTTGTGGGCATTCTTTCTTGAGTTTTGTGATGTTGTGCCTGCAAGATCGGGTGCTAGAGCTTTGCTTTTACGTCTTGCAGGATGCATGTGTCGGCGTCTAGAATTTACACCACACGCTTCATTAAACAATGTTCCACTTGAGTTTAGTGCAAATGGTATTGTACCTTTAATGCACAACAACTTAACATTGCCAATTAGGCAAACAGAGGTATCTTGCATTACTTCAATCAAGCATGCAACTTTGTGCAAATAAACTTGGAAAAAGCCGTATTTTGACACAAGATCATGCGTATTTTGCTTCGCATGTCTTCACAGCAGCATTCTATCGCTTTCCCAAACATATTGGTCAACCTATTTTAAAAACCATTGCACAGTATGCTGTTAAATTGGATGCAATTCCTGGGCATAAGAAAGACACTACTCCAGTAAAATGGCCTGATAATTATGATACGCTATGGACGTGTACTGATGATGATTCAGTATTGTCAGAAGCAGACAGAATTGCTTGTATTTGTGCTTCGTATCAAGTCTATCAAACAGTTGATCGAAATCAAAGCATAAGTACCCCATCAGTGCAACAGACAACTATGGCTACCCTTCAAGCTGCACTACTTCATGTAATTTGTATCTTTAATCACCTGCTCAGTTAAAATTAGAACATCGTTAAATCGTCAATTGATGAAGAGCTTGCGTTTATAAAGGCTTGCCCTCAATTGTACAATGCTCAAGCAGAAGAAATCCAGCTATGGCATGATAGTCCAATTGAATCAACTATTATTGAAGCCACAGTTGTCCCCTTTCTTGAACGTCTCGAAGTTCCAACGAGAGATTCAATCTTATGTGTCGTATTTCTATCAACTTTTATTGAAGATAGCATTGTTATGATGTCTAAGTTAACCGATCGCATTGTTTGGCAATGTATCCCTGGATATCCTGTGATTTTGCACACATTTGTTCAAGTGTTTCGAAAGGTGTGTGCACGACGTAAACCTCCTCCAACATTTCCACTGCCATCACCGCCAAGAGGACAGTCTCAGCAAGATCCATGGGCTGCATATTGGGCAACAAATGAGCTCGAACAGGTTTATGATGGTATTTCAGATTTCTTGTCTAATGGAGTTTTACTAAATGTTTTTGTCCAGGTACTTATCTACCTTAGTTTAAATATATTGATGGTTCGTAGATCATCCTTGAAAGTACCAACATGTACGATCCACAAAGTGTAGATTATGCTTTCAATATTTTACAGCAAATTCTTGAGAGTGCTGCATATGCTACAACCGATTCGTCTCAAGAATTCCGTGGTGTACTGCCTCGAAGTTTTGATATGAGCTATTATTTACAAGCACTTCGTAAAGCTTTAGCTTCATCACATTTCCAAATACTTCTCAAAGTACTGGCATTCATATATGCAACTGCAGGTACCAGTAATTTCATATTCGACAATGTTTAACTTAATTTACTTTAGATTTATTCGAATTTAAACGCCGCCGACAGCTAGTGTCCGAAGTCTTACTTCATGAACATTTCTTCGTACTGTTTTTGCATTGGAACGAAGAGGTGCGAAGAATGTTCGCTCATCTTCTTGTTTACAAGTTATTTACATCCCATCGCTTCGATTTACCATTAGTATCTGACCGAGTACTTCTTGCAAATAGCCCATTTTTTCGAGCAAGCAATACTCCAGCCCAAAGTTGGCTTTCCCAACTTTTATCTCCACCAAAGGGAAAACTGACACCACTTCCAGACCACGGAGGAGCACTCGAACGATTGATTATTTGGGATACAACAGCCACACTAAAGCAAGCACGAGAAAGAAAACAAGACAAACTTTTTCGGGATTCATTGCTGGATGAAGAATTGATGCTTGACCTGTCGATGACAAGCAAATTGGATGCGCTTCTCAAAATGATTGCTGAACAAGTTCAAAACCCATCAGACGCTTCGTATTTCCCACAACATTTACAAGTTTATGCCAAAAAAGCTGTGAGTCAGTACGTTGGTTTGCTCTGGGGCTATTATCAAGCAGCTTTTGATGAACCAAGCCAACCACCTGAAGCCCCAGAACTAGAGTTTACTGTTCAAAACTTTTTTTCCGAGTAGAAGAGTTGTTGATAACTCGGTGTAAGTGTGTTGCGTTCTTGTATTGTGTTCTATTCGAGCTTTCCTTAGTGTTCTACGTCACATTGTATGTGGCGTCGAACACTAAGAAAAGCTCGAATATTTATGATTTTCTCGAGATTTTGTCATTTGATAAGATGAAGCCACCATCAATCAACACTGATGTACCACCTACTCAAGGTGAACGTTTGAGTCCAACACAAAGGGCTGCAGCAGTGCTTGGTGAAGCAGCTAGTTTTATTCGTGCTGGAGCTTCAGAAATTACTGAAGCTACCATCGGAGCTCTCAAAAGTGGAAACATTGTTGGTGAGGATGAACATGAACCTGGTAGTCCGAGTTTACTTGAAATGGGCAAAGGTGTATGGCGACACCTTAGCAAATATAACCGAGAGTCTACTGGTGCTACTGAAGATGATGAAGATGATGGCAATGAATATTACTCGGATCAAGAGGAAGAGGAATGGGAAGAAATTTTGGAAATGCCAATTGAGAAGATTTTAAGTGATTACAAAGACAAGCCATGGAGTGAAGCTCCTGCAAGATTTCTAAGAAAAATGGAGGTTCAAGACATGTTTTTATTGCCGATTCCATGGCAAACAAAAGTCTATATTCTGTTTTCTGGACCATTTGTAAACTCTATATCAGTAATAGCTGAATGGGCCATGGCTGGAGGTGTAATTTTCACGTATTTCTTACTTGTTGTATTTGGCTCCATGATATATTTTTCTGCCCTTCTCTCTGGTACTCTTGCAATGGCTGAGAAATTGCCTTGGAGAGCTAAATTTCAATTTGAATACAAAGCATATCGAATGTTTCTTCATTTGGAAGTTGAGGAAGCACTACAATATCGTGTACGAGCTCCTCGAATTCTAGAACTGGTGGCGAGTGGTGAAGTTACTAGAGAAGTTCGAGAGCGAAAAAATAAGCTTATGAGTACTCTTGTGTCAACTGAAATTGATGGAGTTCGAGCAAACATTGATGGCAGTATTAAATACACCGATCAATGTGCTAAAATTTCTTTCGGCTCAGTCATTGTAGCAGCATTGCTTTATATCTTAGCTGCTGGTGATCAATTCATTCGTACTGGGCTTGACTTTACTATCATGAACACCAAAACATTTGATGCTTTAGCAATTATTCTACCTTATTTACTGAATGAAGAGTTAAGTGTCATGTTATCACGTATTACCCTTGTCATTTCATGGTTTGCTATTTTTCGTCATGAAAATCCAATTGTTCATTACTTTGAAAAAACTTTTATGGCTGGTGATAAAGATGCTTCCGGACGTACAGAGTTTGTTAACGATGCTGAGAAGATGTGTAAGAACATTGGCGTTGGTGCAATTGATATGAGCAGCGCTGCATCACTTCTTACTGCCGTGTGGACGATTAATTTCCTTTTCCAAAGTTATTATGTAGATACCAAGGGATCTGGTGGTGAACCAGGACCTAAAGGGTTGGCTGATACAATGTTTTGGGCAATGGTATTTTACTCATTTGTACTTATCACTCTTAGTTATCTTCCGTTCTCAAGCTGGTATGTAGTAAATACTCAAACAATATTTTCTGACAATTAAATATAGGGTTGGTGGGCTGCCTGCAAAGGATGAAAAGTACCAAGCAATGCTTGCTAGCTGCCAAAGTTTTCTCTTAATGGATCGTTTGTCAGTTCTTCAGCGACAAATTTCAGATGCTGTCCGCCTCGAAAGAAAAACTCGACCAGGTAACTCATCTCGACGACTTGTTTCTTCCGATGAAAAGCGACTTGTTAAGCAACTACGAGGTGAAATTATCAAGCATTTGGATAAGCAGACATTTGTCTCTTATGTTTTGTACTCAATAAGTCTTGGTGTTATAAGCCTTGGTGCTTCTGAACACGACGACAAAATCAACCAAAACACTGTCAACAAAATCCGCCAACTTCGTACTCGGGCTAAGTATACCTGGTGTTCCAAGTTGCTTATTCCAATTGAAAAGTTTGAAGAAGCCGAGGTAGAAATGGATGTAATTATACATGAAAGTGAAAAAGCTCGAGCTTTGGAAGAAGAAGAAAAGAGAGATGAAGAAGCTATGCGCCAGGGTGAAGGTGGTGGACTCATTGGAAGTGATAATGAAGGTGACGTTATCAAAACATTTTATGAATTTCAAGTGCTTGATTCTCAAGTTCAGCATGCGTTTATGGATAAAGGAGTGACAGAACTTTCAAATATAATTGACAATCCACTGGTGAGAGATTCACAAGTGTATTGGAATCATGCCCGCAATCAAATTGTTCTTGGTGTTGAGCTAAAAGTCATGGAACGAGCTTCTGCGAAATTGGTGCATGATCGCACCGTGTTTGCCAGCATTTATTTTGTTGCAATTAACGTAAAGACCGATGGACATGATCGATTTGAAATCGGGCATGGTGGCTTATACATTAAAAGTGATATTCTTGAGCGTAGCGAAGTCCGTCTTGAAGACTCTGATGTCATTTATAAAAAGGTACCATACAAATGTATTGAAATTCTTATGTATTTTAATGATAGGTGCCAGGTCGAGCTCGTTCTCGTTTTATGAACCGATGCTTTTTAGCACGAACTGACTTGCATGAATCTAATTATCATCCTGAAGTTGTTTTTAATGGAGCTTTGCCTGGTAAAGGGACTTACATGCGTCGACGTGATAGCGTTGGAGAATCCCATTCTCGAACTGGAACTTCATCTCACTTGGCTGGTGATCGATATAACTCTGCTCGTATTTCAAGTGCAGCCAAATTATTCTCGACTCAAGACCGCACAGGAAGTCAAAAATCAGAAGCTCCAAGCAATACAAGTCGAACAAACAGTAATGCTCTCAAAGTGGACAATGATCGCACAGCTACCGCTACATCGCTATCTGCAGCTGACAGTCGAAATTCAAGTATGCGAAGCCTTCCAACACAATCTCAATCCTAAAAGTTAACTTTTGCATATAATGTGACATCTCGGTTGAAAAACTTGGCGTAGTTGCGATTTCGAGCACTAGGCATTTGTCGATTGTTGATATGAAGATACTCATCGCCACTCATGTTCATGAACTTCGAGTTCAAAAATAAATCCAGTTGAATGTGTCAATCTGACATTTCAATTCAAACAAACTCTTTAATTGTTAAAATATGCAAAATAAGTATTGTAAAAGCACCATTCCACGTACACAGATTCAACAAAATAGAACACACATAAACTCTTAATGTTTGTAAGTTTACATATTTGGCTTTTTTATTTCTTACTTTTTGTGAGGCTTCCCAATTCGAAGTCAGGACAAGATAGTGTGTGTTTTTGATTTGAATTATTCAAATTTCTTGTCAAATTAACTCGTTGAGATTGATGACAACTACTAAGAATACTCAAAGCTTGTTGTAGAAGAGCAACTCCGCGTTGAAATTCTTTTTCCTTGTCTAATTCAAACTTGTACGACTTTCTTGGTTGCTGGATTCAATGCTACTTGTAATTGACGGAACGGAGCGATCAGAGGAACTGGTGATATTTTGGTTTTGTTTGACTTCGCTAATAGCACGATTGATTTTGTCGACCTTCGTCAACTCAATAGAATTACTTGTAGCCGATCTTGCACAACTTTGATAGGAATAACAGTTCTTGATGCTGCTGCTGACTGTATGACCGGCATAGACATCAATTGTCTTTTTGTGGGAGCCGCGATAGATGTGCAATTCACGTGGTTGTCATTATACTATGAAATATGCCAATACGAGGTATCATCGAAAACTTTTTTGCGCAAGTGAACGAAAAAGGGACGCGATTTGGGCGAACATCTTACTTTCGTGTTACTTCCACCGCTATTTTCAACACGAACACTTTTAGCTTGTTCCAATGCATAATCTTGTACAAAAAGAGAGCTTTTCGACCATTATTGAAACACTGGCGAGTGTCAAGTTAATGGGCTAAAGATATCTTTTAACTTAGATTAATTAGGCCGTAGTGGACGTAGTAACTCAGATATTTGTACCTACACCAAGCAAAGTATATCCACATTTTATCAATTCATTGAATAAAATGAATGCGATTATGGAATGTCATGATGACAGTTTTTAAGGGTAACTAGCTCAATTGCCAGAGTATTTCGTTTACACCGAAAATGTTAGCAATTCAAATCCGTGCCAGCAGCCGCATTAATACGAGAGGAGCGAGTGCTTAATGCGTTAGCTTTTTAAATATCTAAATTTCTCTACTAAATATATAATTTTATGGGCCTAAGTAGATTTTTGTTTCAACTGGTTCTTGCTACCGGCAGCTAGTTCCAGTGGTGATTTTTTTAATTGCAGGCTTAAACGTGAAATTGAACAGCACAGGTTCGAATATTGGGGCTTCGCGTTTGGCGTCCATGAATACATGAAATGCGCGTCCACAGAGTCTTGGGGGTTCGCAATCGACTATTGATAAGCTGTGGATAAGTTCTAGTAATATTTGTTCTGAAATATAGTAGCCATCGTTGGTGTATTGGAATATTTTTGATATCATTAATTCAAATATTAATTTTGAATAAGCATAACTTTGTAAACCAATAAAATACCGAGTATTTTTCATTTTAAGTCAAAGCATGGCTTAGAAATTGGGAAGTACCAATAGTAAACTCTAAAAGACTTAACAGATACATTTTACCTGGTTTTACCAAGCGCATTTTGCATTGTAAATTTTTAGAGCTTAAGTTTTATTTGTACTATCTTTTATACTGACGAATCCATTCACCTTGGAAAATATGAGTACGACAACAAGTATGATTTGTGCTATCTCAAAGTTGTATGCATTTTACATTCGTCGTAGTGTTTGAATTGGATCGCTTACACCACTGAATTCTGTCCATCCACGATATCGGACCCAAGCTCTAACCCGAAAGCAGTACCAGGACAATGCTGAAAGATTAGGCACATTGCATTCTTTAAATCTGCACGAATCGTCCACCAAAACCCAATTGTCACATGTAAACTTTGAAATTGCATCAAGAGGACTGTAAGATGGCAATCCACATACTTGTAGCTCGAAATACTCCTTCTGATCAAGTTTGCAATTAATATCAGGTTGGTCATCCCAAATTATGCCTAAGGAGTGAGATGTTTTACTGTTGGCAACAGGGGGCGTTGGTGGAAGGAATGCTACAAAATGTGAGTTTAAAAAATAATTGGATTTACCATGGGTCCAAAATGCTTGACTTGGAGTACCATATACACCCCATCCAAGAGAATTACGAGCTCGAACACGAAAACGATATGGAGTTCCAACATGTAATTCCACCACAGATACCTTTACTTCATCAACGTGGATCGAGTTGGAAACACATATCCATGGCATGTTTAAGTCTTCGATTGCAGAGCCTTCACGATCTGTCATAACTTGCTGCTGAAGCTCATAATTTAACACAACAAATCCGTTGCACCGAGGTGTTGTCCATGTTAACTCCATACTAGTTTGAGTTCGTGATACTAATACCAAATCCATCGGTGGCTCTGGAGTCATACCTAGAGATATAAGACTCTTTTATTCTTAACGTTTATTGTACCTTCAGTGTGATACACTGGGCTAACAGTACAATAAGATTCATCTTCCCATTCTGGTATGTTTGTTGGCACTGATGTATAATGAGGACGCACAAGAAATTGATAAGCAGTTGCTGGTACGAGTTTCTGCACATTAAAGCTTTGACTGCGTATTCGATCGGAAACAAGAGCCCAGTCGCTTGATCCGACATTGCGGTATGTTAATTTATAGTAATCAATTTCATAAGCAGAATATGGTTTTGGCCAAATTAATTGAATGGAAGTCGCTGAACGTTGTACCATTTTCGGGGCATCTAATAAAAATATTTAATATTGAATGCTAATTAATCTCACCATTTGTACATATACCATCACTAACATCCCCTGCATCCGACCAACCAAGAGCATTGGCAGCCTTAATACGAATGAAGTAAACCTGCCCAGGTGTTAAGCCTGTTGCAATAAATTCTAACGTATTTCTTCCAACAGTAGGTAATTGATTAGGTTCCCCCAACCATAGTTGCGACCACGAACTCTCAACTGTTTTAACATCCATCAATGACATCTACACATTCATCAAAAGATTACTAGAAGTGAGCTTACGATAGCATCTGTGGTACTTAAATTGATAGAACCCGTTCGTTGAGCTTGCACGCAAAGTTTAAGAATTGGAAATCCATTATCTTCTGGCAATTTCAACTGCATCTACCATGAATGAGCATGTGTACTTGGGTTATTATGTATACTTTCATGAATTTATCGGCAACACTTGTAATTCTTGGTGCACTTGGTGCCGTCGGTACAGACTCTAAGATAAATTATGATTGGAATACTTCGTAATTAACTTACCTGTTGTACGCATTATAATGGGCACGCTGTTTTCACTCCATCCAGCAGTATTACGAGCTTGTACAGTGACTTCATATGTAGTAGCGGGCACAAGTCCACATATTATAAATTTTGTACTTTGACATGTTGCCTGGGCACAATCTTGGGCAGAGGGTAAATACCAATTTACTTTATACTCTAGTATATGCGTTGGCTGCTTTGAAATACCAGGTTCCCAATTTAGGTGCAATGAAAAAGGTTCTCGTAGCTCACACACCACACGTGCAGGAGGTCTTGGTGGACCTAGAAGGCAAAATTATCTGAAAAGTTCAATCGTGTGTCTTGCCTTGTAATAATCCTCGAATTGTTTTCCTTTGGAATTCATCTGCCAAATCAATTGGTTGCATTCGATCCTAACTCAAAATTATTATAATTCACTTAAGAAACCCACTCGTCCAGGTAGCTTGGCTGCATCATGTCGAAGTAGTTGTTCAACACAAGTTTGGTTGCCAAACATGACAGCTGTGTGGAGTGGTGTAAATGTGTTCTACATCACATTTAAAACATGTTTTCCAACGTCATCATACATTAGCAGGAGTATTCACATTAGCTCCTGCACGAATAAGTCGCGCCATAACTCGTCCATCAGATAAATTAGCTGCAGCATGTAAAGCCGTATATCCAAGAACCTATCTCACGATCAAGTCTACATTTCATCTCTCATATACCGTGTGAGTTTTATCAATCGGAAGTCCAGCTCGAATGAACAAATCCACACGTGATTCCAATCCTTCTCCTGCACTTTCAATAAAGTCATCCACAAGCCACTGCAGTGAAATTGGATCATGCATTCGTTTATGAATAAGTTCCACAGTCAAGGGTAAACGTGCTCCTTTCTTCTCAAGTGGTTCGAGTGGTTTTGATGTAGCTTTTCTTGGTCCTTTGCGTTGATCTAGTACTAATTGCCTCAATGTTGCTGACATTGTAAATGCTAAAATGACATGCTAAATATAGACTCAAAATAAGATGTCAAAAGGGTCATTTCAACCAACAGTGTCATCGAATATGATTCTATAAATAGATATTCTGATTATGGTGATCACTCTAAAATATTTCGAGCAGCCAATGGAGGTGAGCATCGTGGTGGCAGTGGCGCGGGCAACGGGAGGAATCGGGATTGAGGGACGATTGCCGTGGCGTTTAGCTGGAGATCTAAAGCGATTCCGAGAGATTACAACAGGAGGCGTTGTGGTCATGGGGCGTAAGACTTGGGAATCATTGCCTCCAAAGCATCGACCACTTCCAAACCGTGTCAATGTTATTTTGACGCGAAATGCAACTTTGGCCAAGGAATTAGCAAATACTGCGAATGTTCACGTAGCTGCTAGCTTGGACGATGCCTTAAATGTTGCTGGGAATACTACACCTGTGTATGTCATTGGTGGGCAAAGTGTGTATGATGAAGCACTTCATCATCCACGATGCAATCGAGCGTATGTGACAATGGTTGATGGTGATTTTAAGTGTGATGCTTTCTTTCCTTCGACTATGAAGCAACTTGGATTTGTTGAAACAAATCAGAGTGAAATCATGGAAGAAAATGGAATTAAGTATCAATATGTCCAACTTGATCGCAAACATGAAGAACTTCAATATCTTGAGCTCATTGACAAGATTATTCTTCAAGGAAATAAGAAGGGAGATCGCACTGGGACTGGTACAATGTCGCTATTTGGTGCCCAGGTACTAAATATATAAAAGCTGAAAAGAATTATCCGAGATAGATGCGATTTAGCCTTCGAAATGATGTGTTTCCTCTTCTTACAACCAAGCGAGTGTTTTGGAAGGGTGTTGCTGAAGAACTTTTATGGTTTATCAGTGGCGATACC
This sequence comes from Thraustotheca clavata, assembly GCA_002081575.1. Lineage (NCBI taxonomy): Eukaryota > Oomycota > Saprolegniomycetes > Saprolegniales > Achlyaceae > Thraustotheca > Thraustotheca clavata. The sequence continues at coordinate 17,246 of JNBS01000349.1, read as the reverse complement.
AATGCTAAAACACTCCAAGATAAGGGAATTAAAATCTGGGATGGCAATGGATCACGTGAATACCTCGACAGGTTATTCTTTAATAATTATTGTGTCCATATTAACATCGATGTAGCATAGGATTAACTCATCGTGAAGCTGGAGATCTTGGGCCCGTGTATGGCTTTCAATGGCGTCATTTCGGAGCTAAATACGTTGATATGCACACTGATTACACTGGACAAGGTGTTGATCAACTTGCTGACGTCATCAACAAGATTAAAAACAAACCTGATGATCGTCGTATCTTGCTATCTGCATGGAATCCGTCGGGTACTTTATCTCGATCTGCATTGATTAAATCGATTGTTTAGATCTTGGTTTAATGGCACTTCCACCTTGTCACATGTTCTGTCAATTTTACGTTGCGGATGGTGAACTTTCGTGCCAAGTAATTATCAACTCTACTAGTCTCATTTAAATTATTGTTTAGATGTACCAAAGATCTGCTGACATGGGTCTTGGTGTACCTTTCAACATTGCAAGCTATGCTCTTCTCACGCGCATGATTGCTCAAGTGTGTGGTTTGAAAGCTGGAGATTTTATCCATGTCATTGGGGATGCCCATGTGTATCTTAACCACATTGAACCTCTCAAGGAACAGCTTTCTCGAACACCTCGTCCATTTCCAACTTTGCGTTTGAATCCTGCCAAGAAAAACATTGATGATTTCACCTTTGAGGATTTCACCATCGAAAACTATACGCCTCATAAAACCATTAAGATGGAAATGTCCGTCTAGTTAGATGCTTTAAACACTAACTACGATCGCTTTGATTCAACTTTAGTGTAAGCAGCAGCAAGCATAGCTGGAACAAGTCCTAGCATGTACACCAAAGCATAAAGAAAGAATGTACCAACATGAACTTGATGATCTTGATCAAGCATGGCTTTGGACCAAATATTTTCGTAATAATGGGTGATGATAGCAAGACTGACCAAAATATGAATCCATTGCCCAATTTGTACATTAGTAGGAGTAACAACAAGGCCATAAACGACACTCCAGCCAAGATGAACGAGAAAAAAAGCAAGAATCATGAGTTGCAAGAGTGTATACGTAGCAGGATTTCCTTGTTGCACAGACTGAAGCACATCAACATGAAACAGGATTGAAGATATTCCCATTGCAAGAAAGAAGCACATGGCTAAAAAGTTGAGTACAAGCACAAAATGCTGAGCCTGAAGGCGTCTTTGCAATCCACGTACAAAGAGGACAACTGCATATACTGGTGGTGCCATGAGTAATGAGATAACAATGAGCGTGACTGTCGAAGCATGCTTATCACCAACGAAAGGAATCACGTTTGATCTAAGTGATTCATGGGACTGTAGTAAAACATCCTTTCCTTGAGCTACAGCTTTTGCCACATCTTCAGGGACACGAATAACAGCTCTAGCTTTTTCCAACGCAGCTCTAAGTTCAGGTCTCATTACACCAAGTTCATTGCCACGGGCTTTAAGATAATCAGCCAGCATTGGATGTGCTAAATGATCAAGTGCTTGGTCATGTACAGCCTTAAGTTCTTTATGGTCAATCAACTACAAACTTAATCAAAAATAATTCCTTTTCATGTAAACAATACCAATTGTTCAAGTGAAGCAAGTGTTTCAGCCAATTCACTCTTAACTTTTTTCGCCTCATCCCGTATATCCAACGTTTTCGTCATTTCTTTCGCCATTTCATTTTTCAATAAATCCACAGCTTCTTTATGTTCTTGCAATTCTTTTGCAAGTTTTCCCCGATTTTCTCTTTCCGTCAATACTTCCCGTTGTGCAAGTTCTCTCGCTTTTATTTCCACCGCAAGAGCTTCAATATGTGTTCTTTTATACTCTGCAAGTTGTTGTTCAGCTTTCACACTAGCTTTTGCCTCTTCTTTCGCTGCTTTTTGTGCAGCATCACCTACATCTTCAGCATGTTTAACTACACTACGTAAGCAAACCTCATCTCTATTCTACATTTACCCTTATCTGTAAGTTGTTGTTTCTCGGCAGTCATAGCTTCAAGACTTGTTTTACATTCTTTGACATCATTTTCAGCATTCGTCAATCTTTCGTTCAAAGCTGCAATCTTTAATGTATCCTCTGGTCTTTGTGTAGCTACAAGACCCTCTGGCACAGCTACAATCTCTTCTTGGCTACGTACAGCCAGGATCATGGACAGAAGAACTAGCCACGTAAGCTTCATTTTGTAAACTGACATTTTGTCGTTATAATGTCCGAAACTCTTCGTCCCTTAAATGAAAGTACTTCATACAAGAGATAGCGAGAGGCCGGTGGCTTAACGAGACGAGGGGCTTTAATCCTCTTCTCCTTTGCTTTTGCTTCTATATCAAGTCCCATGCAAACAGTACAATTGCATAGACTAAATTGAAGAAGCTATAAGATATCTGAGTACTACGTGTCAAAAGTGAAACTGAATGTCAACATGTCAAAAAGGAACAAGCATTTGTGACCATTGATATCTACCGGCTGGTGAGTAATGAACAGTGGGAGAGAGAGATGGCCGAGAATGAACGCCGATGGCTGCGTGAAGGCGAGAAAGATGGAGAACATATTGCGATCGTGAGTTATCCTCGTTCTGGCAATTCGCTTATGCGAGGATTGCTTGAGAGTATTACTGGAATCTATACGGGCTGTGATACTCAACCTGATCGTACGTTGAGTGTGGAACTACAGAAGTATGGATTGAAAGGCGAGGTAAATTGATATATTGATGTGAATGGGAATGAAAATGAAAATGATGAATAAGTAGGGTGTCGTTGATGAAACAGTGTGGTTTGTCAAGTCGCATTACCCTGAACGATCGGGATATAAACCTGTTGCTATACAAAAAGCTATTCTTGTTGTAAGAAATCCATGGGATGCGATCAATTCGTATTTCAATATGACACTTACCAATAGCCACAATAAAAGTGTACATGATTCACAATATGAACGATTTGCTGCACGATGGGATGGAATGATACGTAATGAAATTCTTGTGTGGTTGCGATTTCATTTGTATTGGTCACGAGCTGATATTCCTGTCATGTTTGTACGCTATGAAGATTTGATGGTCAATCGGTAAGGTTAAAATTGTTAATGTTTATGTTCTAATTTGGGTTTAGAAAAGAAATGTTGCATCGTGTGTTTAAATTCATTCTCGATAAAGATCCCAGAGAACAACTTTGGGTATCTTAATCTTGTTTGATTGAGAGTTAATGGATGATATAGGGCACTGAATGGGGAGACCGAATTGAAGCAGTCTTAAACAGTGACGATGCTGGACCGTATAAACCACGCAGTGGCAAGATTGGCGCCTCATTTCGCCATTATTCTCCTGAACAACATCAACACGTTCTTAATAAAGCACGTCCACTATTACGACAATTTGGATATGACACTGAAACCCAAGACTTTCCAAACTCGATTCCATTACCAAATCGACAAGTGAAATATGGCAAACAAGATGCCGCCCTTCTTGTTCTGTCGGTAGATGGACTTGAATTACGTGCAAGAAATGACATGTTTGGACGTCTATCTACTTACTATCGTAAGATGCTTCTTGATCCTGTCATTGCTGCTGATGGATCAGAATTGAATATGGAAGAAGTTCTTGCAGCACGATTGACAAAAAAGGAAAAAGAAGAACTTGCTGCCCGATTGGCTGAAAAGAATCAAGAATAATATATTTCCATTTGTAATTGGCTACTTTATATCCAATAAAACTACATTGTACTATGTAACGTAATTTCTATTGGATTAGAAATATAGAATCCCTGTTTTTCTAAACCAATCAGATATGGCAAATCAAATCTTTGTGTTTTTATTGGTTGAAAACCATGAAGAACATTATGAACAATAAGTATCTTAGTGCCCAATCAAAATGAGTGGCATTTTAGAACAAGATCATAGATGCTCTGTGTGGAAGACCGTCCCTTGCTAAATAGCGACGATTTAAAGCCTGGAGAAGTTGCAGGATACACTCCTTTCATGTCCTTGGATAAGGGTAAAGAGCGTACTACGTCGAATCAATTGGGAACGTTTAATGTGAGTCGATTAATACAAAATATGAGGTGTTAATGGTACGATAGGGGGTGTATGTGCCATGTTTGCTTAATATTATCGGTGTTATCTTGTTTTTACGACTGGGTTGGGCTATTGGACAAGCTGGAGTTCTTGGGATGTTGGTAATCTTTTTCATTGCTGAATCTCAAGCAATATTGACTGTCTTATCTGCCAGTGCCATTGCAAGTAATGGAAATATGCGTGGTGGTGGCTCGTATTATCTTATCAGGTATGATTGATATGAATTATTCCTTTTTATGTAATGCATAGTCGATCTCTTGGACCAGAATTTGGTGGAGCTATTGGACTGCAATTTTACCTGCTTTATGCATCAGGAGTGGCCATGTATCTCGTCGGGTTAGCTGAAGAAATTCAACAAACATGGTTTGAGCATAGTACATGGGAAAAGAAGCATGTTGTTGTACTTGTTGCCTCTCTTGCTCTCGTTTCCATAACTATGATTGCACTAATTGGAGCCAATGCTTTCTCTAAAGTAAACCAGTATCTATTTGTTGTCCAGTTTGCTTGTATTGCGTTTGGAGCGGTAATTCTATCATATCCTAACACAGCTCATTCTTTATTAGATTGCTATTTGCACAACCACACCGCACAATTTACTCAATGGGGGACGAGTAACTGGGCCAAGTTCTAAAACACTTCATGATAATTTTTATGCTAACTATACGAGTGAACGCAATGCATGTGGGCCCAATACTGTGTGCAGCTTCTCCCGAGTATATGGTACTCAAAGCTATCACAATTTGTATATAAAATATTCCTAGCCATTGTCTTTCCTCTGGCAACTGGGTTCATGGAAGGGCTTAATCTCTCTGGAGATCTCAAACACCCTGGTATTCTTGCAGAATTATTCAATATTGACAATTGAGAATGTAGGAAAAAGTATCCCAATTGGAAGTTTAGCAGCTATTTGCACGGCTTGTGCTATATACATTTCCTTGATCTTACTCTTTGGCAGCTCGTTTACGGGTGTCACTTTAAGAACAAATTATACTTTTTTTCAAGAAGTTGGTGCGACTCCTTACATAGTTATTGCGGGCATTCTTGTATCGTGCTATACCTCTGGGCTTGGGTCTCTTTTTGGGGCCTCTCGTATACTCCAGGCTATTTCTCGAGACCATCTTTTTCCAGGTCAAGACTTTAGTTCAATTTTTGTTGCTGACATTTAGTAGGGTTAAGTGTGCTGGGGCAGGGCACTGTACATGGAGATGAGCCTCAATTCGCTGTTGTATTTACAGCCTTTCTAAGCTTTGGTTTTATTCTTATCGGTGATTTGGATGTGTTGGCACCAATTTGCACCTCGTTTTTCTGTCTTGCTTATGCTGCTGTCAATTTTACTGCGTTCACTCTTCAAGTCACTGGAGTACCTAACTTTCGCCCAACATTTCGCTACAGTTGCTGGCCATTAGCTCTTCTCGGTGTAGTAGTGAATCTTGGCGTGATGGTATATCTCAATGCTCTTTATGCTGCACTTACATTGCTTGTCCTAAGTGGTTTGTTTTTCTATTTGTACATTGCTGGTCCGACAACGAGTTGGGGTAGTGTTTCTCAAGCACTTATTTACCACCAAGTACGAAAATATTTACTACGACTTGACACTCGAAAAGTTCACCTCAAATACTGGAGACCAGCAATTCTTCTTGTTGCCAAGTCCAAGCAAGATGTGAGTGTTGTCTTGTGCAATCAGCTCAAGAAAGGAGGTCTTTTTATCATTGGGGATCTCGTATTTGGTGAACTAAATACCGCTACAGCCCAAAGACGTCATTATCTTTACCATGAATGGCTAGATTACATTCAAGCTCACAAACTAAAGGCTATTCCTCAGGTTCAAACATTGTATTTATCGCTCTTTGTTTAATCAGATAATTTAGGTTATCGTAACGAAGTCTTTGCGTGAAGGCTACAATAGTCTTTTACAACTTAGTGGTCTTGGTGGCATGGATATTAACACGTTAGCTATTGATTGGGTTGAGGACGATATACTTGGTGTCATTGAAGATGCTTTACTTTTACAAAAGAATATCGTTGTGTTACGTCATTGTGATAATATTGATCCACGCTTTTTACTTGAAACAAAAGCAACACCTGAAAGTAGTACTTTGGATGTTTGGCTAACAAGTGAAGATGCAACAGCAATGCTTATGCTACAGCTAACGCACGTTCTCCATTCCAATTCATCTTGGTCATGCCTGCCAATTCGTTTATTACGTGTTTGTGAACTCATTGAAAGTGAAGATGGTAATTCAATGGAGATTGACCGAAATCGATTGATGACTTTAGCCCAAGACCTTCGTATTCAGCTTCACCCATCCAATGCTATTGTCTTGCCCATTCCTCGTCACTTTACATTGAGCGATTTTTATCATCTTGTCCATGAACACTCTGCCCAAGCCCAAATGATTGTTCTTCCCATGCCACCGTTTACACCAGACACAACTTACGCTCAAACACTATCTTCTTTTACATCTGGCCTTCCACCAACGATGCTTGTTCACAGTGCTCAAGATGTCAGTGTTATCACTACTTGCATTTAGGTGTAGAGTATGTTTGATCTACTCCAAATATTCATTTTCAATTCCTTCTTCATTTCTCTTTGATCAATACTTCTTCGCATTGTTCAAAACATCAGTGTCATCACTACATACATTGTAGAATTACTCCAATCTACTCGAAATGTTCATTTTCAACTTCATACTTTGGTGCTTCTTCCATAAACACTCTGGCAACAACACCCAGCATAGAGAAACCCAATGCCATGCCTACGCCCCACAGAAAACTCTACATTTCATTCATAAATATGTTCATTGTGGACATTTTCATACCGATTTCAGCTCTTGGCCGACTGTTGGCAGTGTTTCCACTTGTGGAGGCACGTACTCTGCAGGGGGTGCTATATCTTGTACAGTCTCAATCTCATTTCTCTTTTCTACACGGCGTCTGGATGCTCCAGCAGCTCGACGAACGGGCTGTGGCCGCCGACTCGCAGTGCTCATCCATCTTCCGATCATCTCACAATGACCATATACGTTTTTAGTTATCTAGCTAAGATGATCCAATTGGCCAAATATGGTCAACTACACAACTACGAATAAGTGCTAAGATATAGCAATTAAGTTGTTTCATTATTTAATCGTCCCAGCCGGAATCATCTGAATCATCCTCAAGCTGCGTGACTTGAAGCCGCCCCGAGAGCGCTTTGGCAATGCTATCATGAATGCTGGGGGCAATGGGAGCTGCTATGGGAGCTGTAGGACGTGGAACAGCAGGAATAGGTCTCGTAATCAGCTTGGGAGCAGCAACAACCCGCTTTGGAGACGAAACTGATGGAAAGGAAGGAGTCGGGGCAGACGATGAGCCTTCAGTCGGCTTAAGTTCTGTGCCTTTGCGAATAGCAGCGAGAAGATCACCACGTCCTGCTCCACCAAACGGATTTGGACGGGGTGGAAGAGGTGGTGGCCCATCCCGAAGCGATGGACGACGTTGGGGAACTTCTCGATGTGAGGGTTGATGTTGAGGAACTTCTCGCTGTGATGGTTGACGTTTGGATACGTGTGAATGACGCTGAGAAGATGGTGAGGTTGGTTCTTCGTGCTGGATCGAATCTCGTTGAAAAGAATCTCGATGGGATGGACGTCGTGTGGAAGGGCGGCGTTGAGAGACAGGAGAGATCATTTTTGGTGCTTTTGGTGCAAAAACTGGCTCGGGAGTCTCTGCTGAACCTTGAGATGCTTTTTCATCTTCATCGGAACTTGCACCATCAAAAAGATTTCGAGAAGATGCCTTGGCAACGCGAACTGTTGGTTTAATGATTGGAGAAGGTGATGGTGCAATGACTCCTGATGCTAAACTTGTGCTCCATTCACGTGGTAGATGAAATGCTTCATGAAAGACTGGGTGTTTGACAAGATTGGCAACTGTAAGCAATCCTTGCAAATACAAAGTGAGTTCCACAGCACGTTTTTGCATGAAATCAGCTTTGGTTGGGTTTCGTAAAACGTGCTTAGATGGGAACTTTGGCAAAGTTGGAAAGGTTGCTTTCAGTGTCTGATGAATATTTTCTAGTTGATGGTAGCTGAAATTTCCTCGGTTTGTCCACTGATGTAATCGGAATTCAAACGTATAAACCCCAACATCTTTGCCATCTCTGGTTTCCACTGCACAAGTGATATACATTACCGAAAGAACTGCTGGAATGCTGCTATTTGAAGAAGTGGCTGAAAATGTGTTCCCACCCTCATCATCTTCGTCTACAATCAATAAGCTTTAATTTTAAGACAAAAACATACCCGACTCTGAGTGATGCGATGCTTTTCGCGGTGGTTTAGTAATTGGAGCAGCTTTAATTGCTGGTGCTTTACTGACAAAGATGGTTGATTCTTCTTCATCTGAACTACTATCAAAAAGCCCTTTGCGGTCATTTGGTTTAGCTTTATCTGTCGAGAGTGCTCGAACAAGCATATCTTTACCATCAGTACTCAATTGGGATTGTCGAGCGCGAGAGGGACGCTGAACATCGCTATCAACACTGTATTTTCGATTGCGTTTAATGGCATCAAGCGCAGCAGCCATTGGGTTAATAGGTCGAGTGTCCATCTTGGGTTCTGATTGTCGATAACTATTTCTTGGTGGCGAAGGTGGTGGTGGCGGTGGCGGCGGTACAAAATTACGAGGTTTAATTCCTTCTTCTGAAGATATTGAAATATCATCATCCATGACAAGAGAGCCTTCTTGGGAAGAAACAGACTCTGGAGCTGCGTGGGTTGTATGAGTAGTAGTCTTGTGTTCTTTAGTTGTGATGAAATCTATGACATTAAGCTTAAATAAATAAATAAATGCAAATCAAAGTACATTGTCCTGGTGGTGGTAGTTCAAATTTAATTTTGTTTTTGCGTGGTGCAGTAACTTCAACTGGCAATGGTCCAGCTTCTAGAGCTTTCCCACCAGCTAATAATTCCAATCGACGACGTTGTGCTTCTTTTCCCACTCGCCCTGTAGTCTGTCCAGCTTTCTTATTGAGCCTTTTTTTACGCTCACGTAAGAGTTTTTCTGTTTCTTCATCCAATGTACCAAGACCATCTTTACGTTGCAAAGGGGTCATTTCATCAATTTGTCTTTCTCTTTCAAGTATTTCTTGCTTCTTCTTTGCAATCCATTCTCTCTTTCTTGCTTCTTCCCGTTCTTTCATTTCTTGTTCCTTTTCTTGTTGTTTTCTTATTTCCCTTTTTACTTTTCGGTCGTTCCCGTTTAATTTCTTCTGCAGCTTCGGAAGATGGATCCAATACAGCAATAAAAGAACGGCACCATCGTTCCAAGTCTAAACGATTCTCTGCAGCTACATATATGGACGATTTATCTTTTAACTGTAGCTCTAATCCATACGAATCAAGTGGCAGCACCCCATTGCTCGCCCACTGACAAAAACCACGCACAGAAAACGTAGTGCCAGATGACAAATCTGTGTGAGACGCATACATACGAAGCTGACAAGACCACGAGAGCTGACAATAACGAAGCACGAGCGTCCCGCCGGAAAGCCATTGCAGGTAGCCCTCATGGACTTTCATCGTCGTCAGCAAACTTTTTAGATTTTAAGAGTCCGGATAAAGTATAACCGGAACTTGCAATTCAAACTGGTTTCAACATGTTTTTTTCTGCCACAGCAAAGTTAAACACTAAATTAACACACATCTGACTGCTAGTTATACATGGTTTTTTGAAAGCAGCGCTGCTTGTGTAACAAGCGGAAGTGTGGTTGTAAACACGGTCAATTAGATATAATGAAGTATATGCATGTCTTTAGCCGGTATAGAGATTTCTAATTCATTTCATTTTATTTCAAAAAAAGTATATGCATGAAAATCTAAGCAAACGAACTAGTGCTACAGCGAATGCTTCAAAGTATCACACGGTGAATCAGCAAGAAGTTCTACAAGTACAAGCCAAACTACACCAAAAAATTAATTGAGCAGATACTCAACTATTTACATGGCAACCTTAAACGTTTACATAACATTTAGGTTGTTTATAGGAAGTCTTTAGCTGGTATAAAGATTTCTAATTTATTTCATTTCATACTTTCAGGCTTTGTCTTACGTATTGCAGCTCTAATGGCAGCAATCTTCCAAACTTGGCATATATTGAGTCAAAAGCGGTATCAATAGTGTATCCTCGCAAAATAAGACCTTCGACGAGTTTCAAAAATTTAAACGAAAACAATAATTAAACTTGCATGCATCTCGCTCCTTCTCATTAAACAATTTTGCTGGTCTCTTACGTGAAATCCCAAGGCTTGCATTGACACAAGAAGTCAAGTTGGTGACTATTGAAAAAGGTCACACTGTTATTCTAACAGGGCATGCTAATGCAGCTTTTGTGTTATTACGGGTACGTGCGTATGGGCAAATATCAACTAATATTGAATTAATTATCGACTAGCTTTTTGAAACTCAACTTTCTCTCCAGTGGTGAATAGTGGCGGCTTTGTATTTATCAATTTAAAAATCAAAAACTCCACATATTTAGAAGAAGATCATTTTGGATGGGCTACTGAGAGCAACTAAAATCATCATTGTCCATTCAAAAGGTATTTGAAATCTTTTTTGATCATTATTGATTCATTTGTAGGTGATTGCCTTGGTCCTGCAGATTACATTTTATCCGTCAGCAAATATTTGATTACGTTGTTCGAGACAAATATTTGATACACTCAGATTGGTCTTCAATAAGTAAAAGCGAGAGCATACAAGAGACGATGGGCTTAATCTGACAAAGCATGCCTATAATTAATCTGAGTGGTTGACGTGGGACAAATGATTCTACACATATGATAAATTATCAGATACAGACTTGGGACAGAAAAAATCCAACATAACAAGCCAGATCATGGCCAAGACCACTCCAAGAAGCATCAGAATTACTCAATGTGTTATACATTCAAGTTATTTGATGATATCCATTATGAATGAAGGAAATAAACAATTTCGTTTTCATCATGAGAAAACATGTGTCTTGATCACTTGTACTGTACAATTTGTGTGGTTATTAGCTTTTGCTTTGATTAAATGTACCATTTGGAAGGAAATAGATTAGCTAGAGTGGCACTGGCTTTGGTGAGGAAGGGCACATGGTGATACCTATTTTCATTTTCGCATGGACTTGACTCCTTCTCCAACGATGCAATTCAAATCCAAGAAGCTGCGTGAGATGCAATGCTTAAAGCAGCGTATATACGATTTAGAAATGCATCTTTATAAAGTCAAAAGAGTTCGAGTGACACTTTTGCCATGGGAAGATGTCGCCAAAGCTTTAGCTGATGATACATTGGACAAAGTTCGTGAGAATCGATCAATTAAACGAGAATTGGCACACAAAAGAAAACTTGCAAGACTACTACAACAATGGATTCAGTCTTTATCCCCTGAAATGGTATGAAATAGTATTTCTTCAATTACTTATTACATTTCCTAGAGATACCCAAATGTTCATGTGGATTCATGGCGAAATTCTCATATTTTCCATGGTGATGAAGCCTCTCGACGAGTGGGGTATGAATGGCTTATAAAACAATTATACCACAACACTGAACGTGAACTTATGCCTCTTGGTTTTCCAGCATCAAATGATTATTTCCTGGATACTTCAATTACCTTCAAAGACACAACTATCAGTCTACAACAACAAATGCAAATGGCCTTACCGTATTCATTGGAAATCGTCTCACGTGCAATATGGATTGCAGTGCGAACATTTATTCATTATATTCAACGTAAACCCCATTCTTTGACCAAATTACTCGAGATCAATGATGACATTGAATATGTTCAAGAAGATATGGGACCAAAAACACGTCGAATCGATAGTAAATTACTCTATGGTCGATTTCAAGAACCTGATCGTACAGTCGTTGTGACTCGTGCTGTTCGTTCAGATGATGCTTATCCGATTGAATCAACTACATGGACTACAGACATGAAACAATGGTTGTATATTGCTTATAGGATTCTATCTCATGCAGTTTTTAGGTTTGTGTTAGAACGAATTGATGCAAATTCAACACGGTGCAGATTTTATGATATTCTCGGGCATCCATCAACCCAAAATGGCTATGTTTCTATTCAAGATATCGTTCGACAGTATCGTTATGAGCCTTTAGATGATGCTCATGCGATGCAATATTGTCGTCAAATCTTTCCTTCACATCAAAGAAATGAACGTGCAATGTTTGCACGTCATCTTGATTGTGTACTTGATAAAATAGTCTCTTCTACCTAAAACATTTGTATAGTTGTAAAGTTAATAAATGTGCTAAATATCCGTTACAAATGGCTTGAGGTGTAGTTCAACATGTCGTGTTTCTTCTACCACCTGGTGTAAAAGCGATTGCTTAGAAAAGCAACAGAAGACGAAAGATGGTAGCCGAGCTGCACAAAATCCGAAAGATAAAGCGCGATGAGCTCAAGCCATGCTTTGAAAATCCTCCTGCAGTTCTCAATGTCAAATGTAAACGATTGAAGGAAATGCAGCTCTTACGACGACATATTTACGAATTGGAAGAGCAATTGGGACGATTAGAACACAAACGAACAACCCTCTTGCCATGGAAAGAAGTTTGCCAAGCATTGGCAGAAGAAACTCTTGTAAATGTCCGCGACAACCGAAATTTAAAGAGCCAACTATTTCGAGCTCAACGATATTGTGCATTTTTACGTAAATGGTTAAGCCCAATTCCAGTACGATATCTGATGGATATTTATGCTGAATATGATGTAGCGTTCACCTAATGCTTCGATTGAAAGCTGGCAACATTCACAATTAATTGCAGGAGATGCTAAAAGTCGTAAAATGGCGTATGAATGGATTGCACGTCAAGCTTATCATAATACGCAACGAGCCATGGCTCATTTATCATTTCCAGACACCATTACAATCGATGGTATCGGTTTAATCAGTGTCAACGTCGAATTTGTCGATGATTTGATTGAAATAAATGTCATGACCCAGCAGGTGCTACCTTATACACTGGATGAAGTATCTGCAAGTCTATGGGTGGCGGACAAAACATTCGTTCAATATGCTCAAGGCCGTACGGATTTTCGCCAAGAACTTCAAGTCGTTAGTGAAGACATGGAGTATGTCCAAGAAGAATTAACTCCAGGTTCTCGACGTATTTTTGACAATGTGCTCTATGGTCGATTTTACGAAGACAATCGTACAGTGATTGTCATGCGATCTATTCTAAAAGATGAACTCTTTCCGCTCGAGAAGCACATGTGGACCATCGACACAAAACAATGGTACTAGTCGTTCTTCATCACTTGCATGTCACGAATCGTGCATAGGATGGTGGCAGACCGATTAAGCAAAGATACCACACGTTGTCGAACGTACTACTCAATCAAACATCCAAGCACAGATATCGGGTATGTTTCCCTTCAAGAGCTTGCCGAGTGTTTCTGCCACAGTCCCAAAGATGATACTCAAGCCAAGCAAATGCTTCGGGATCGCTTCTTGATTGTTCAACGCCTTGAAAGAGAACAATTTGCTGCTCATCTTGACAATGTTTTGCTCTGTCAGCATCAACTAAATCAACACTAAGACACCAATATCTTATCTAAAAAATAGATCAACCTATCATTTGCAATTAAAAATTTAGACTGTCCTATCGAATTGACTAGAAAATAGACCATCTATAAATAGAAAATGGAATGCAAATATTTAGGATTAGATGTCGTGGGACTGACCAAAGGAGGCACGGCCACTCCAGTCACCTTAAGAATAATACCCATTGCACAGGCACGCGATGTTCGCGGCTGATCAGTTCAAGCTTTGGGTGATGCCATCTGCTACAAAGCTGATGCGAGAAGCACAAAAGACAACTTGCCGATGGTGGCCGAGGTCCCTCTGACTCCACCGCCTCTGGTGCTGGCTCCCGTCAAAGCCGTAGCCCATCGTCCTGATCGACCTCTTAAGGTCTCAACATCTACTACAGTCAAGTGCAAGCGTGTACAGGAGCTACAGTATTTGCATCGTCATATAGAGGAGCTCGAGGAGACCCTGCGACGGTGTCAACGCCCTTACACACCAATGATGCTGCCATGGAAAGAGGTGAGTGCAGGCTTGGCTCATGATACTCTCGTTCATATTCGAGAGAATCGATGTTTGAAGAAAGAAGTGGAAAATAAAAAGAAAATGATTGAGTATCTCAAAGCGTGGCTTCAGGGCCAAGAAATCACAAGGGTATGAAAATTTGATCTGATGAAGTATTTAACATGTAATAGCGTTCACCAAGTCCATTTGTTGAAACTTGGCGTAATTGTGAATTGCTTGCAGGAGATGAAACATTTCGAACACAAGCATATTCATGGATTATGCAGCAATGTTTTTATAATACTGATCGTGCCATGTCGACAATGGCATATCCTGATAAAGCACAGAATAATGATTTTATTGATGTTCATGTTGTACCTGATGATAATGATCATTTGGAAATTCATGTGACGACACAAAGAGTTCTTGATTTTGGTTTACCAATTGCATCAGAAGCTGCATGGGTGGCTGACAAGACATTTTATGAATTTTATCGTGAAGAAACTACATACAGAGAAGAATTGGATATTGTGAATGATGACATGGAATATATCAAAGAGGATATTGGACCAATTCAAAAAGTTATTGTGGACAATGCACTCTATTGTCGATATCGTGAAGAAAATCGTACTGTTATTGTATTACGATCAATTTTAAACGATGAAGCACATCCTCTTGATGCAGATACATGGACTGTAGATATCAAACAATGGTACATCTATTTGATAAAACAAAATGGTCAAAGATATGATTAGGATGGTTTTGGATGCCATCGATGCAGATAAAACACGCTTACGAACTTATTATATCATGAAGCATCCAACTACCAAAAATGGTGGCTATGTGTCACTGGAAGAATTTGCAGAGTGTTTTCAATTGCATGCCCCTAGAGATGACAAAGAATCTCTCAAGCGTAAATTATCAAATCAATTTCAAGAAAAACAACGCATTGAAAGACAAAAGTTTGCGACGCACATGGACTCTGTACTTGAACGTCTTGAAACTTTGGAGATGTTAGATGCAGTTAAAGGTGAAGAACTTAATCAATTGTAGTTGGTCGTATGAAATAGATAAAAGTATTGTACTATATGTTAATCAAGTTTTTTAAATCCAGTAGAAATTTCTTGCTACTTACAATGCTAACGAACTATGTTATCCATCTATGTGGTAGAAACGAGGTACTTTTTCAAAGATTTAATCGAGTTATCTGCAGTATTGCTGTCACTACAGGATTTCATACAAAATGATATCCAATTTGCAATTGTGTCGATCCTTTGGACACAACGCCGTGAATCAATTACGTGATAAACTCAACACTACTTTCTCGAAAAAAATTACTAGATAAAGGGCATTAGATACCATTTCTATCTATCACAAAATAGCTAGTAAACTTTACGTACCACAAGTCATGATCAGAATCAACAACTTGCAGCCATCGTCTAACAAATATCGAATTTCTACATTGAGTCTGCACGAACGAGTACGAACCTAAACCTGAAATTATTTCTCTACAAGAAAGATATCGAGTTATAAGTTTGGCATCTTGACTAGGAAAAATTAAAAGTACTGTAGTACAAACTATGTAGAGTAATTGATGTCAAAAGAGATAGTGATACAATCAAACGATATTATTGTATCGAGAATTCAAATGAGCAAGGTTAGATGGATTGCTACAATACTACATAAACACAAATTTCGTCACACAACATGCTCATTCGACAAAACGACCAAATGGAAGTAATTCAATATTGTGGACTGATTGCATTCTCAATCTCATCAGTTTTTGCTGGTGATGCATGGGGTACTGACACTCCTCGATTACCCCAACACCAGCCCCAACACCAGCTCCAACACCAGCTCCAACTCGAGCCCCCACTCCACCTCCAACGCCAGCCCCAACACCAGCCCCAACGACTAAACCACCATTTGTACCAAGTAAATATATTGTATTGGAGTCAAGCAAAAGTGGGTGGTACTTTGGTAGAGATTCATCATTCTACTCAGATAATGTTTTGTCTGGGTGGACATTAACATCACCAACAAGATTAACATTTAAATCAATGAAAACACTCCTGGTACTTTTACATGGGTCTGGGATGGATGGAGTGCTTATAACATTGGACTATCCACCACCTGCACATTTGATAAAAATTAAATTGCGTTCGTTCAAACTCCAGCAGTCTTGTTCACAAGCACAAGCTTTAACCACTTTGGAAGATGGCAAAGGCAACTGTTTAGTTTGTCGGCTGCTTGCCTAACATTCAATCAGGCAAGAGTGATCCGTTTATATTCAAGCCATGCAACGGAGAAGCCAATCAATCATGGAAAGTTTCCTAAGTGCAAATTTGAAGGACTTTAAATAAGTAATTGCACAACAAAGATTTGTTGCTAAGGAGAGCTAAGGAGTAAATGTTACAATTTGTTGAACTCGTCTTCGTGCTTACTGGATTATGTTTGAGTTTTTTGGCTCTGCATTAATTCTTTTTACCATGATTTGCGTTATATCATCAATCCGTTGCATATCAACTTCCAGGTGCTAATCAATATCGACATCTGCTTGATGAAGTAAAACGATAAATGACAGATTTTCAGTCTCCATAAATAGAGCATTGTCAACAGGTTTACTCTAATGTTTGAAAAATGTAGAAATCAATGCAGCTACAGCAATGAGTTATCATGTTCGAACGGCATCACACTTGCATGAATACAAGGATTGAAATGACGATGGACAAATTATGGTAAATTTATTAATTACTTTGATTATACACTAAAATACAACAACATGTTTACCTAGTGACGAAGTCGTAAAGTTTTTTATCCTTATCTGAAGTTACAAGAGATGAAAATTACAGCAAAATTAATACCGATACCGAGTTCTCAAATATAAAGAGCCGTCTACGGATTTTAATAATCATTTACTGTAAATACTCTTACATCAAAATAAAGTTATTTGAAGAATTGTTAGGTCAACCAATACGAGTTTTTTTAAAAGTCTGAACATCAAGCTTTTAATGATCAAACTCTACCTTAAAGATAAAGTGTTTTAGCTGGTG
>JNBS01000348.1:0-11626 GCA_002081575.1 Thraustotheca clavata | reverse complement strand
GATAACGAGTCTTTTGGAGAAAATTGAGGAGCTATTCGTGGCTGTCGAGGTTTGCTTGGGTTAACTTCGTATAGTGTATGCTATACGAAGTTATTACGCAATTCGTCAAGGCAATGTAGTTTTCAACAAGGTAATGAATAGATAAGTTGCATGAATCTTATGAAATATAGTGCCTGGAAGAATACCAAGATAAATTTATTCAACAAGGCGTGTACTTACTCATGGAAAAACTCAAACCAATTGTCATGCGCAATTTGTTCAAGAAAGTGTATTTGCTTCGAGATAAACACAACCACATGAAGCTTGTGGATCTTCAAAATGCAATTGGGTACCTAAACATGTCAGAAATTGACATGGATGCACTCGAATGTTTGCTTGCCAACCTTATTTTTAAGGGCTATATCAAGGGGTACATTTCGCACAAACTTAAAGTACTTGTGCTAAGTAAGAAGACACCATTTCCAGCTATTACGGACGTCACGAGCTAAATGGGTTAATACATAATTAGTTTGTTGATCTATTGAAGGCCAAACACATTGGTTTGGAGCCATGGATGCTTCAATGCAGCTGACGCAGTCACACGACGTTCAGGATTCACTTGTAAAAGAGTTTGTAAAAAATCAATGAAAAGATGGTCTGCACAATTGAGTTCATGCCATAGAGATGTTTTGGGAGGCATTGGATGCATCAAATTCAACTCAGCATCAAAGTACTTGGACATTTCCGTAGCACCAACAAACATATCTGCTGTAATAGGCCCAACGATGCTAATAATCTTTGCAAGAAGCGATGCTACCGAGTCGTTCTGAAAGAGAACATGTCCTGTGTAAATTTCAGCAAGAATACAACCCAATGACCATACATCCACTTTTTCATCATAACGAAGCCCCAAAATGACCTAAGCAATAAATCAGAAAGCTTTCAATATCATGAAAATGATACCTCTGGAGCACGATACGAACGAGATTGAACATAAAAAGTTAATTCATCCGAGACAAACGACGCTGACCCAAAGTCAATTATTTTAATTTGACACTTTTGAAAGCTTTTCATGACAATGTTTTCGGGTTTTAAATCGCAATGAACGATGTGAAGACTATGCAGAAAGGATAGAGCCTCAAGACATTCAATTGCAATCTTTTTTAGCCGTGATAGTGTAAAATACGAACCCAATGAAGAATGATCAGGTTGAACACGAACCATGCGAGAAAATTCGTACAAATTATCACGTAGCAGCTAGAGTAAAGAGTATTTTAATATATATACGATAAAGGAAGAATACCTCGGTAACGAGAATCAAGTGTTCCTTGTAGTAGAAATAGTCCAAAAGCTTTAAGATGTGATATTCATCAACATTTCCAGCACTTTTTAGGTACTCGAGAATGCGAATTTCATCAATGCCCTGATCAAAGTATTCTTTGTTGTTTTTGATGACTTTAAGGCAGACAAGGAGACCAGTGCGAATATCTGTTGCTTTATATGTTTGACTAAAGACAGCTTCTCCAATTAAGCCACGGATCTACATAACTTATTAGGAGATATATATATTAACATGATGTACGCTATATTGACCACCAAGAAGAACTCCAGCGTGAGCTTCCCATTCTTGACTTGGTTCAAATCCAGTTTTATTCTTTTCACGTACGATACGAAGACGCATGGATTCATACTCAATTTCTGCATCATCTCCATCATCTTCTTCATCTTCATCATCTTCAGTTAGCAAAGTAGCTGCCATTTTTTCGGTGCTTGGAATAAAAGGTTCCTCTTGGTCCATATCCATTTCAAACACTTTAGCTTCATCTTCATCTTCCGAGCACAATACTTCATTGTATAATTCATCTTCTTTAATTTCATCTTCTTGTGTAAAAGCAAATTCATTAGGTTGACGTGGCCATAATGCAAGAGCTGGTTCACCATCTAACGAAGATGTTCCAGGTGACATACTAAGCATTCCCATTGAAAAACTAGGTGAATTTGAAGCTAAAGATGTAGATAAAGCTGTAGTAGGAGGTGTAATTGGTGTAGGAATATTCATGCTTAAACTAGCACGAGGAAAATCATCACCATCGTCTTCATCATCACAGATTGGTGCACACTTTCGATCCCACTCCATAGACGGGCGCGTTTCGCTGCTAGATAACGAGTCTTTTGGAGAAAATTGAGGAGCTATTCGTGGCTGTCGAGGTTTGCTTGGGTAAAAGAGTAATTCATGTTCTTGTAGTTCTCGTAATAATTCTGTGTCGGATGAAATTGCTTCCAATGCACCTGGAATGACAGAGATCTTTCGTAGTACTCGTTCTAGAAGAGATGCTAATGCTTTTGGATCATCTTCTTCAGGCTCATACGAAGAAACACGAGAAAAAAATGAACGTCCATTTTCACGACGCGGTGGTACTGCCGCTTTCATCGAAGTTTACTTATGTCGGTAATATATTGAAAATACAAGTTTATTATGTGCTGCAAGATATTATTCATCCTCAAAATACACAAATAATTGATGTGTACTACAAGATATACAAGGTCGGACATGAAAAATAAAATGTAAAGTTGTAAATAAAATCTTAGCCGATTGCAGGAAATTTACAAATGGGGCATTCTGCTTTTTCGGTAAGCCATTGATCAATGCAATTTGGATGAAAACGATGAAAGCAAGGTACCATACGAGCTTGACATCCAACAGCTAATTCTTCAAGGCAAATGGAACATTGTAAACATTCCGAAGTGTCTTTTTGAGAATGGAGCATGGATTCCCTACATAAAGATGATTTCGGAGAAGAAAAATAGTTGATAAATACGTGATTGTGACAACAGGTAAACGATCAATTTCACTTTCACTTGCACCGTACGATTTCTTGACATTAAGATTATCTAATTCAAGCAGTTGTTCATAATCTAAGAAGAAGAATATCAATCAGAAAAATAAGGGTAATTGTACCATTTGAATCAAAATCTCGATCAGTCAATAGTAATTGTAATTGTGTTCTTGAAAGAATCAATTGACGTCGTTCTCCACGTCCAGTAGATACATTAATATCTTGATTTTCAATCATATATTTTGCTACAATATTATATGTAAGCTTTAAACAAAATGGTAAACCTATTTTTCCACATAATCAAACATATTCAACTCATTCCACTTACTTAAAAATGCAAACGCAACAGCTAGATTCCCTGAATACTGTGAAATGATACGAACAAGCCAAAAAACAAGTACATGGACACACACACAGAACGTCATTGCAATTGACGCCGACAGTCCAATTTCATGATGTACCATTTCCAGAGAGAGACAGAAAATGAAGTATTGATTCCTTTGATAATAGATCAAAATTTATTTATAAAGGTTTTGAATTTCAATACAAAAAGTAAATATACTTTTTATGTTTGATATATCTCGTCCTCAAGACAATATTTAATGTTGTATTCTGGTGATGTCCATGTGCCAGCATTGCCAACATAAAAGCGCACTTGACTAGCTACGAACAAGAGGCAATGGCGTCACTCGCAGATGCAACCAGAATTCGCCCGTCCCAGTGGGTACTCACCTATACAAAACTCCAATGTAATTATATCATTCCTCGGAAGAATGCAGTTGTGTCAGCCCTCCTGCAAGTAGCCAATCAAATGATCGATCAGGAATTGGCTGTTAAGCTATACAAAGCGCAAGTTCGAATCGGCGATGAATCCGGCGGAGGTCCACGTACTTGTGGTCGAGGACGATGAGTTTACTCGTATGGCGACATTAGATATACTAAAGAGCATTGGATATCGTGTGACTGCAGTGGAGAATGGGGGGGAAGCATTGAGTGCAATGGTAGCTGCACCGATGGCATTTGATTTGGTGTTGTGTGACGTGATGTTGCCAGTCTTGACGGGGATTCAATTACTTGAATGTGTGGCAAAAGAACCAAATATCTCGCATATTCCTATTGTTATGACATCGTCGAATGAAGAAATGGATGTAGTTACATCTTGTTTATCAAAAGGAGCAAAAGATTATTTGATTAAACCAATTCAGTATAACACAGCAAAAACATTGGTACGGCATGTATGGCTTGCAAGACAAAATCACATGATGGAAACAGCAAATCGAGGCAATGTTGGAAATACTACAAATATTTGGCGTGATATTGAAATTTTAAGAACGATTGGTAAAGGTACACATGGGACTGTTGTTATGGCAAGAAGAAAACTTGATGGAGCTGTGGTTGCTGTTAAACGAGTACCGTTGGCTACTTCGAGTGAAAGTGGGCGAAAACAAGCAGACAATGAAGTTATTTTATTGAAATCGTTGTATCATGTCAATATTGTACGATTTTATGATAGCTTCGTCATCAACAATGATGAATTAAATATTGTGATGGAATTTTGTGATGGTGGAAATTTACGACAAGTTGCCAAATTACGAAATAAAATGAATGCTGGGTTCTTTCCTGAACCTTTAATTATGTCATGGTTTGCTCAACTTGTTCTTGCAGTATCCTATATCCATGGCAAAAATGTCTTACATCGGGATTTAAAAGCTCAAAATGTGTTTTTGACCAAAAAACATGTAGTTAAACTTGGAGATTTTGGTATTTCAAAAGCTCTTGCTGGTGACGATACTGCAACTACTTCTGTCGGGACACCTGAAAGTATGTCGCCTGAAATTTGTCGAGGAGAACGGTATGGCAAGAAATCAGATATTTGGTCCCTTGGGTGTGTTCTCTATGAAATGGCAATGTTAGCACGACCTTTTGAAGCCATGACACTACAAGAAATGTTCAACAAAATTTGCCTTGGGGATTATCCTCCATTATCACCATTTTTTTCCAAAGAATTACGCCTTTTAATACAATTGATGCTTCAACAAGATCCAAACAAACGTCCATCGATCGAAGACATTTGTCGCTTTCCTTTTGTTCAAACTCCAATTCAAGCATTTTTATCCGACCATGCTGCTGAATTTGAACTTGCTCTTGAGACAGAAGCCAAGATGAATCAGCCTGTATTACCAGACAACAATAATTCATTTGCACCACCAGCACCACTATCTTTTCCTGGTGCAACACAACACCAACCAGGCTACAATCCATTTATTCCTCAACAACCTCCATTTTCAAATCAACCAATTTTGCCATCACCACCTCCAGATTCAAGTCTTCGAGATATTGCATTATCATCTCAAGTAGTTGGTTTATCCACTCCTGATGTGATCATGTCATCAAAAACCACGGACGAAAGTTCCTACGTTCAAATTGCTACAAGTTTAAGTCGCTCGTTAACTCTCCAAGACAGCCTAGCTGATCGTCTACGATGTCGTACCAATATTGGAACCCATCGTCTTGGGTACTTTTCTTCGTTGCCTATGTGTGCCACTGGTCGAGATATTGCTACAGGATTTGTCAAAGACTACCGAGATAATAAATCCAATCCACGAAAACCAGAACGAGAAATTTATGACATGGGATTGGCAGCAATCCGTGATTTAGTTCAAGAAGAGTCTCTGCATATCGTATCTGCATCCCATTCTGCATCCCGTCAACTTGATCGTACCCAAGAATGGCAACGTGGTGGTCCTGTTGAAGAATCATTATTTCGTTTTCAAATTGATGAAGTTGGTCAAGCTCGTAATCTTCGGTACATCAGTACTCCTGGAGAAGTGAGTGCTATGGAAGTATGTTTAAATGTTCGTGGATTAGCTGCTGAGCTTCATGCTCATGCAAAATTTCCAAGTGGTATTGGATTGAATTGGTCGTATCCTCCTCCAGACGTGGATTACTCTGCTTCCCAACTCTATCGAATATTTCTTAAAGCCATTGGTAAGCTCCAACTTGTCGACTTGACCAAACTTACAACAAAGGATCGGCAAACATTTTTCATCAATATTTATAACACCATGGTACTCCATGGCTTTATAGAACTGGGAGTCCCCCACACATCTGACCAGTACAGAGCCTTTGAAAAAGACATGTTTTATCGCCTTGGTAGAGTTTCAATGGTATATGGATGATGCTAATTATGATGTAGGTGGATTAACTTTTTCTTTGGCAGATATTCGTCATGGTATACTTCGCAGCAATCGTAAACCACCTTCTGCCTTTTGGGGACGACAACTGGAAGCTCATGATCCTCGTATTGCGTATTGTTTTCGTACAAGAGATCCACGTTCATTGTTGGCATTGCTTGAATATGCAGCTCCTATTCCACCTGTACAAGATGCAGTGATACTTCGTCCTGGACGTACTGACACAGACTTGGAAACAGCAATGAAAGCATATTGTGCACGGCATGTGATGGTCGAAACAATATCAAGAACAGTACGATTGCCCAAACTTTTTAGTGTATACATGGAAGACTTTGGTTCATCAGAACATGAAATGCTTGGATGGTTGACACAATACATGAAAGATTGTCCACCAGACATCATGTTGTATCGGATAAAGTATAACCATGGCATTCTCGTATAACGTAATGACAATTATGCATATATATATAATCCTCTACAAGATGACGCAAAAGGACTTTTTTTCTTTGGTTGGAGCAGGTTTCTTTGCTGATGCTGGTCGCTTCGGTGCATCAAGTTTGCGAATTTCACGAACGACCTGGAAGAAACATTCTTCATTTTGAATACGTTCTTTGGCAGATGTTTCCATGAACGGACAGCCCCATTCCCTCGCCAATGCTTGTCCTTCTGCGATACTAACTTCTCGATGACGTTCCAAATCGCATTTGTTGCCTACAAGAACCATCGAGACACGATTTGTATCTTTGGCACGTAGAATTTTATCTTTGAATGTCTTGATATCATCAAATGTAGTACGACTTGTAATGCTATAGACAAGTAAAAAGCCTTTGCCTTCTCGCATCCATTGATCTTGCATTGTCGTGTATTCTTCCTGTCCAGCGGTATCCAAGATATCCAATAATGCCTGTCGTTGATCAATCACGACTTGTTTTCGATAACTATCCTCTACCATTTCATTCATCAAAACCAACTTCATATATTATTAAATCGTACCGATTGTAGGATCATAATCTTCCAAGAAGTTGTCTGTCACCAAACGAATCACTAACGCAGACTTGCCGACACCACCGCTACCAAGAACCACCAACTTGTACTCACGGGACTCTTGCATCGATCGTTCGTTTTTTGTAATGACACCATTTGCATTCTTCTTTCAAGTCAGTCCAAAATCCTTTTATATTTTATATATAAACCTTTACAAATTTATAAGCTTGAACATTGACGTTTAGAAACACAAAGCCACGTTTAATTTGTCTATTATGATGTGCTTGGTGATGGCATTAGTAGTATAAGTCAATGCCCAAGTGAATGACCATTTGATTTTCAAAAATTCATTTCAAAATCAACTTTTTTTTTCAAATTAGTTTTTTTGTAAAGTGTAATTCATGATTTTGGATAATTTTGGTGCATGAAAAAGAACAGGAAACATAGAAACTCAAGATGAATTGAGAAGCATAGATAATCAAGATAGGATTTGATGTCTTGAACATAAATAAACATGAAATATTGAGTGGTAAAAAATTGCTTTTGATTGTTGTCGAGACATTTTGTATTAAGTACGAGATACGAAATGACGTTAAGTACGGATGTCAAATTGGATTTTTTTGGATATTTCGTCAATGCAAAAGGTCAATCAAGATGGAAATCATGTTGATGAAGTAATAGGATGGGAATATTGATATGAATTATGTAGATAAAGCAACCACATCGTCGTGGATGGTCGATTAGTGTTGAACAACTTGATTCTTTTACTAAAGATCATCAGGTATACAAGGTAGAATTCATAGTTTAAGTATATTGTAGGTGGAAATGTTGAAAAATGAATTGGAAATGAAATCGATTGCTCTTGAAAAATCGTATGAAGAATCGAAACTTGCTGCACGTATTGGAAATAAATTGCTTGAACAGAATCAACAACTTGATCAGGAATGGGAAGTTAAATTAGTTCAAGTTGGAAAGACCTCAAGATTTCATGATTTATTTGATAATATAGGCAATCAAAATACACCAAGAAGATATTAACAAGATTGATGTATGTTTATAGTTGAGAAGTTAAATGATATAAGTATTGTAGGCATTGGAATCTCAATTGAATGGATTGCAAAAGAAATATACAACGTTGAAAACACTTTACAATAAAAATGAAGCTGAGCTTGCTAATGTTCAAGTTGAAAAAGCTGATTTAAAGTTGGTAAAATTGCTATTACATAAAGTTAATTGTTTGTAGGACGACAACTGCGTATTTAAAAGAGGAATTGTTTTGTTGCCATCGAAAACGAGATTCACTACAAATTCGATACAATGAGTTAAAATCAAAGGTAAAAAGTTTAGTCATAATGACATATCTTGATGATGGGAAAAGTATGAAATGGCTGCTGAGAATCTGTCAGCATCTTCGTTCAATTGCAAAAAACATTTAAAGGAGCTTGAGAATGCAAGAAGCACTATCAAACGAGTAACAAAATCTACTTGATAACATTAACCAACAAATAGGCAATTGAATCTAACAAAAAACTCAAAGATGAAGTTAAAATCCTCACAAGTAAAGTTGAAGACTTTAAAGCTTTAAAAAATGATTTTTCCAATCTCCAAACTCTCTACAATTCAACATTAACCCAATGCAAACGAATTGTACGTATTCCATCCTTTCATATCATTTTTTATTTATTTTCATTCCTAGGCAAGTGATAATGCAAATATGAAATCTAATCTCATTGATCTTACTCACAACGTAAGTATACATCTATTCTATTCACTTCTCTTTAAATTTACATAGAATCAATCATTAACATCCGACTTATCCAACATGACCGAACAATTTCATCATCAAAAACAAATCACATCAAGTCTCATCACCAAACTCCACTCGAAACAATCTTCTTTCCATGACAATCTCCAAGTATGTATTCTTCTTCCTTTCTTTTTATTATCCTCTCTCTAGCACACTTCTCTTCATCAAGAACTCCTTCTTCAGCAACAATCTTCCTTCATCCATTTCCTCCTCTACAAGATCACACTCTCCCTCACGTGGTTCTGGGGCACTCCTCATCTATCCACGCTTCTTCATCGCAATATTCTCATCGACATACGATTCTATCGCATCATTGCCACTGCTGCTTTCTGGATGCCGCTCTATATGCTACAACAATTCATTCAATTATTAATCTAACCAATCCCAATACTGTACATTTTTTATAATAATCATGAAAATATCCGGTTCCAATCTTTATCCGGATCCTATTTCAATCCGGATAAAGAGGTGTTCGTATAAGCTTCGTTATCCGGATATTTTCCGGATAAATGCTACCATTCAATAAAAAGTTGTGAGGATGTCGGAGAGCGCGGCCCATCTCTTTAGTGATAGTGAATCTGATGATGGAAAAGAGAAGATTGTGAAGGAAGAAGGCGATATGAATGATTTGTTTGGATCGGATTATGATTCTGGTGAAGAAGAGTTTAAAGCCTCGTAAGAATTGTGATTTTTAGACATGAAAAATTGATGAAATTAGAGGTGTAAAGGAATCACCAATACGTGAGGAAGAACGACAAGTTCTTCCTGAACGTCCAGCTGTACGTGAAGTACCTGATGCACATCATGATGAATTACAAATTCCAAAAGCACCAAAAGCAAAAATGAATACCGAGTATTTCTTTACAAGACCACCAAATATTTTACGTTTTGTGCCGGAAGCATATACGAAAAGTAGTATTCAAAAAGAAAAAGAAGAAACAGGAGATGAAGGATTATATCGAAATTATGTACGTTGGCGATATGCGACGGATGCCAATGGCAATGTACAAGTACGTTCAATATTGAGACTATCAAGTAATATCAAGTATAGATCGATTCAAATACAGGATTACCAAAACGTGAATCGAATACTCGTATTGTGAAATGGGAAGATGGAACGTATACAATGTTTGTTGGAGAAGAAGCACTTACATTGACCAAACAAAAAGTTGCCAATTCTTTCATCTTTGTCAATGAGGTATTATTGAATATTCCATTCAAATGCCATTCTAATACCTTGTAGCAATCGACAGATGAGACTGTTCTTGAATGTCATGGTCGTGTTGCCCATAAATTAACTATTCGTCCCAATGCTACTACTTCATCTTCGCATCAAAGCCTTACCATGTCCATGCGTGCTCGCCATAACAAAGGTGTTGTTCGCATTCAAGAATACGTCTCGGAAATCGATGGTACTCTTGAAAAAGAAAAACGAGCTGCTGTTCGACAAGAACAAATGCGACTTGTTAATCGTAAAAAGCAACGTGAAGGATATGATTATGATCGGGATCGTTCTTCACGCATGGATGCTGGTTTTCTTGAAGAGGTTTTCTTTTATTTGTTAAATCATGCTTATTTTTCTTAGGGCTATGATGGAGTTGAGTATGATGATGACAATTTATCTGCTATTAAACAACAATTTGGTGGACGAGGTTCCAACAAGAAACAAGACAAACAAGCCATGAATAAACGTCGTCCTGCTCCTCGTGTTGATGGTTTGGATGAATACCGACGTAATCAACGTCTACAAGAAAGCGATGCAAGTGAAGCTGAAGAAGAAGAGGACGAAGAAGAAGAATTGATGCATTCATCGAGCAAAAAGCGACGTACTTTAGTCGATGAGGATGAATCGGATTAGTTATTTTTGCTTTAAAAAAAGGCACGAGTCCAACAAACCCGAGTACGCGTACTGAAGGTTAAATTGATCAGAGTCGGTCCACTGACTGTCCCATGCATCCCACCGCGACTTCATTCGAACAGCTTTCATATAGCGGTATATGCCCAAATCGGCCTATGTAATAATCATCATTTGTTTCAACTCAACGGCTTACCTGTGGCAATACCAGTACCAACGTATCTTGAGGTACATTTTCATATAGGTTTGATAACATTGTATTCAAGGCTTGAATACTGGCAACCTGTTGTCTTTGCCACAAGTGCAAAGTTTCCATGTACAGCTTCGGATCAGTGTTTCCATTAATGTCCATTTCCAACCACATCAAGTCCTTTGTGTAGAGCACATGGTCAGCTGGAGGTAGTACATCATGGACTGATACATCTTGGGCATTTACATTCGTGATGGTATTGTTTAAAAGATCATTTAAGGCGCCACTGGCATGCAAAACCCATGGCTTTTGCAATGGTGGAGCTCCGACAGTGCAAAAATGTTTTGATGAATCGGGTATTTGTTCAAGTAAAGTGGTGTAGGCTCGGCTAAACACTGGAGGAGTTGGCAATCCAAAGCACACACCTTCTTTGACTTTGAGTTGGAAAAGTTTTAATGCAGTAATGGCATCTTGAGCCGAATCATGTCCTTCAGCTTGATCTTGGATTGTTTCTTGTAAAAATGTTCGAGCTAATGTTTTTAATGATGGTTTAAATGGAAATCCTCGATGGTGTGGATATAATATTGCAGTATCAGCAACTCGTAAATGTACAAGGCGTAAAGCTTTAAGATCACTATCAAGGGAATGACCGACCAAAATTGTGCGTTGATTAAAAAGCGTGAGTAAATGGGTTTGAACATCTTCTAGATGAACTTTGACATTGGCTAATGCTTCTTCTGTAATACCACTAAATTCAGTGTGATAATTAAGGATTGTACT
>JNBS01000347.1:16202-38065 GCA_002081575.1 Thraustotheca clavata | reverse complement strand
CTTTCTCACATGTACATATTTTTTTCATTTTGGCAATGCTAATCCATTGTATTTAGTTGTGTGGCGTCGTGTTCTTCATCGTCGACTCCCACGGTTCATTGCTGATACGTTAATTGCCGTGATTTCCCACCTATCGAGCAATGATGATTAAATAGTCTTCGTTGTATGCATTCTCAAAAAATTGTACATATCTTTACCAACCCTTTCAATGTAAATACTTGGAATTACCGTGCAAAAAGCAGTTAATGGCGTCGAATATTCTTGTTCATTGTCACACCAACCACTTCAAGTAGTGCTGATAAGATTGGTGGCAATGAAATGACAGCACCAAAATGCTTGAAAAAAGAATCAATCCTTCGCGATGAACGCGATGAGCTTGAAGTAGTTGGCCTCCAACCAAATTTGTGGTCATGATCAAACGAATCCATTGCATTGCCCACTCGTTTACGTCACCTGCACGTATCTTTCCTATGAAATATCGAACAATACTAGATCTCATGCATCACATCAACCAAACACTCTTCATTTTTGTCATTTAATCCTCCTTTATACCCTCATTTCTATTCCATTGACGAACTTCCCGCGATAATTGATCTTTGCATCACAAGTAAAATTAGATACTCTTCACTTAAGTATTTTCAACCTTCAGTTAAGTTTCCGAGATACTTTAGAGAAATACAAAATGTAACTGTTATACAAATCTTAAATGTATAAAATACCTTGGAAATATTTCTAAGTAATACAAACTTAAAGTCAAAATTAAAAATTAGAATTTAATTCTGGTTGAAGTGATGGTTTCGATAGATTCTTGGCATTTGACAATTTCGCGGGTATGGGCAACATTGGCGGGAGACCTGAAGAAGCGGCGGAAACGATCGTAAAGCAAGCGAATAAGCCTATGAATGAGGGGTATCCTGAGTTCCGACGGCTTAGTTCAGAGCAACGAGCAGTCACGTTTGATGAACGAATTCATCTACGTCGAAAAAGCATTCGTTTGGATCATCATCCTCATCCTCACGTCGATCCTGAATTTAAAAAATTAGCGCGTGCAGCTACGTTTGATCCACGAATGCGACATAACAAAGGAGCTATTCAAGATGTATTGTATCGACGATATTTCAATTTGAAAGAAGAACGTGATGAAACGTTAGCTTTGTCATGTATTCCTGAACTTGAAGGAGGAACACAAGCTATAGTTGTTGTTGATCCTTTCTCGACGGGAATGATATTGGCACAAGAAGTTATGAAGCGAGAATATACATGTATTGCTTTGTATAGTGATACTCTTCTTGTGATGAAACCACTCATACAACATATTCATGGTGATATACGAGTACAATTTACGGCTGAAATTTACCACAATGGTATTGATACTATAGTTTAAAACGTCACTTATTCTATTGTAGGTGCTGACAAGTCGATGGAAGCATTGGATACCACAATTGCTGCTTTACACAACGTTGGTGTACCAATTATTGGAGTCCTTCCTGGTGCAGAAACTGGTGTATGCTTAGCTGACCGCCTAACTGATCGTATGGGTTTACCTACTAATGGTGCAGTGGGTACCGAAGCTCGTCGTAACAAATATTTGATGGGAGAAAAGATTCGTGCTGCTGGTTTACGTGCAGTGAAGCAATGTTCAGCAACTACTTGGTCCGAAATTGTTAATTTCATTGAAAATGATTTAAAACCTGAACCATTTGAGGTGCATTCCTTACACCTACTACCTCTTACATGTAAATCTAGGTTATTGTTAAGCCTGTGGAGAGTGCTGGTAGTGATGATGTCACTCTATGCCGATCTATGGATGAGGTTAAAAAAGCTTTTGGAAACATTCAAGGAAAAATCAATCACTTTGGGCTGAGAAATGCATCAACTCTTGTTCAAGAATACCTCATCGGATCTGAGTATGTTGTGGACACCGTATCGAGAAATGGGGAACACAAAGTTGTTGCGGTCTGGGAATATGACAAACGTGCTGTTAATGGTGCTCCATTTGTTTATTACGGAGTTATTCTGCGAGAAGCTTCAGATCCAATTATTCTCGAGATCATCAGCTACGTTTTAAAAGTGCTCGATGCGCTTAACATTCGTCATGGACCTGGGCATGCTGAAGTTAAGTATGTCCGTGGAGAACCTTGTTTAGTAGAAATTGGCTCACGCTGTCATGGGGGTGAGGGTACTTATATCCCAATTGTTACACCATGCATTGGGTATAACCAAGTCTACGCCACCTTGGACAGCTATTTTGATGCGGCCATATTTAATGCGCTGCCACTTATGCCAACGAAGCTCAAAGCTTTTGGATGTGAAGCAATGCTAGTATCATACAGCACTGGTATTCTTCAAGGTCTTCCTGGTTTGAAAGAGATCGAGTCCATGCCATCATATATATCTCAAAGCTTTCATGCTAAAGTTGGGATGCCTATTACCCCTACACATGATATGTTTGACACACCTGGAAGTATATTGCTTGTGCACGAAAGCAAAGAAGTTTTGGAAAGAGATTACAAGCGTATTCGTGAATTGGAGCATGAAGGACTTTACGACGTTGTTCCTCAACCTGAAGTCCCCACCGATCCTATTGAGGTACGTCTGATTTTCCATTCATTCCATTTACGCTTCATTAGGTTGTAGTTGTTGTGGATCCTTTTTCAACTGGTGCTGTTGTTGCCCAGCGGGTGACGACACGAGGCTACGAATGTATTTGCTTGTACAGTGACAGTTTGGACAACATGGAAAGCGTTGCAAATCTTGTGCCTGAAGGAATGGTACTTCGCTTTGCAGCTACTGCAGAACACACTGGAGATGCAAATGCAACAGCTAAAGCTCTCCAAGAAGCTGCAGACAATATTGTTAGTGGTCGCAAAGGAAAGATTATTGGTGTTCTTCCTGGAGCAGAAACTGGGGTGCTAGTTGCTGATCAACTCACTACAGTATTCCAGCTAACAGGCAATAAAATGGAACACAGCTTAGCTCGGCGAGACAAGTATTTAATGGGTGAAACTCTACGCAAATCTGGTGTGCGTGCTGTGAAGCAGGCTAAGTGTTTAACCTGGGATCAAGCCGAAGAATTTATTCAAACCCTCAATTTGACACCAGAAACTTTCGAAGTTGTACTCAAGCCTGTCAACAGTGCTGGCACGGAAGATGTAACGTTGTGCTTTACAATGGAACAAGCCCATGATACATTTGATGCTATTCTCGGAAAGGTGAATGGACTTGGTTTGACAAACGTTGCAGTTCTTGTGCAAGAATTTCTTGAAGGCGATGAATACGTTATTGATACTGTGAGCTGCAATGGACGTCATAAAGTCACTGCTATTTGGAAGTACGACAAACGTAGGGTGAACGATGCAGCATTTGTCTACTTTGGCTTGTCTATCGTTCCTGCAACTCCTGGGGTTGTTGATGCTCTGATTGATTATCAATTTACCGTACTTGACGCATTGGGTTTTGTAAATGGACCTGGACATGGAGAAGTTAAGTTCTGTCGGGGATCCCCTGTGCTAATTGAAGTTGGTGCACGATGTCATGGTGGTGAAGGTGCTTGGGTGCCTATTGCAGATACTTGCGTTGGCTACAATCAAGTGGATGTGACAGTAGATGTATATTTAGGCCAAAAGCACGTTTTTGATGCACTTCTAGAGCGGGTACAAAATATTCCTCTTTGTCGTCAATCTAATTTTTCTGTAGCCATTAAAATTGCCACATTACGGTTGTGAAGTTATGCTTGTATCTTACCAAGAGGGAATTCTACAAGGTTTCCCTGGCATAACTGAAATTACTAAAATGCCATCATTTTTACGGAAAGATATGCTGATGAAACCAGGAGATCGTCTTCGACCAACAATCGACATGTTTACAACTCCTGGAAGTATTTTACTCATTCATCAAGATGCAGACGTTCTTGCAGCTGATTGCAGACGAATCCGAGAACTCGAAGTTCATGGTTTATACGACGTAAGCCCTGTTTAGAGTCTCCAAATCGTATATGTTTATCACAACTATTTGTATTCCACAACTTTTATTTTACATTGTGTGTTATTCTTTGTTTTGGTAAATGTGGTGGAAAGTAATTGTGTTCGAGACACTCTGCTAACTTTCGCATTTCTCCATAGAGTAAACACTGACGACAAAAGCCTGAAACATGACTCTGTGGTGTTGGTGTTGGTTGTACAATAGATCTTGGCTTTACTGGTGTCATAGCTCCATACTTTTCAATTGACTTTAACTTTCGTACTCGTGGAGAATCTGTCGTAGGAGAATACGCTTTGTATTTTCCACCTCGAAAAACAATCGGTTCTAATTTAGTAGACTTTTTAACTTGTTCAGTTTGGTTGTGAGGTGGAAATAATTCAACTTGAGTTAGAATTTGTGGATAAATGTCTTTTTCTTGTGTTTTGATTCCATTCCTGCATACACATTACAACAATAGATACTTTTGGTAAGAGATTACCTGTTTGGTAATGGTTTAGATCTCGATGGTGCTTTGGGTATTGTTGGAGGTTTAACTTCAGTGGTAGATGAAATATCAACATCATTTGCTTTTGGCTTGTGAACTAATGATTGTAGCACTTGAGTAATTACTTTTTCTACATACGACCCAAGAACAAGCAGTCGAATGGACCGAAATCGATCAGGGGCTTTATGATAATGTTTACATCGTTTAGAAATGACTCGTTGAATCCCTTTATACACAAAGTCCTTGACGTACTCTTCGACAAACATGCTTTAATTTCTAATTATAAAAATGTAGTACAGGTTGTCTTAATGAAAATGTATAATCTAGTTGGAGAAAATAGTGTGTGATTAGACTCTCCCACATGGTAGTCAATGGTGTCAGCATCATTTCAGAATTATGTTTGGCTTGGTGTTGGTGTGGAACATAATTGCTGCTATTGTAGACTATCGTCATGAATCGACACCAGCGACTTCAGTTCCAGAACCAACGTTAGCCGAGCTCACAGCTCCACCAACTACTGTAGCTACAATTGCACCGATTCTGACAATTCCAACCAACAACATCACCCTCAATGCCACTGTGGCTAAAGTCCTTGGCAATATTAAATTGCCAATTTACACCGCATTATCGCCTGTACCAACAGTAAAATCATGTCCACCAGGTCGACAAGTTAAGCCTGGTGAGACGGTGTATATGACAGTGGATGATGGACCATCCGAAGTGGGTAGACAAAATTTGTTGGAAGTATTGGACCAAATCAACCAAAAAGTTACCTTCTTTGAAAGCAGCTATAATTTATGTGGTCCAGAAACTAAATTTGAACAAACACAAAGTTGTATACCTCAAGCTAAAAGCAAGGTTGCGGAGTTGTCAGTTTGGACAATTAAAAAGGGTCACATGTTGGCTGCTCACAGTGATACACATTATTATAATGCAGACACCTCTGTATGTGATTATGCCAAAATGTCAGTGTCTACAAAGATTGACAATAAATATGCCTCGTGTGGGCGAGAAGCAATCCAAGACATGGTGCGAGGTGCGCTTATGTATGAAGAAGTGTGGAAAAATGACACGTATTGGGACACCAAAGAAGAAATTGAAATGTACAATAGACAATGGCAAAATATGTGGACATTTGCTCGCTTGCCTTGTACAGATTTGTGGCGCTTGCCCCATAATCACTACAAGGATGTAATTTATGGTGGCGAGAGTTCTCCAGAAAAGGCACTTCGCACAGGAATAGCCGATCAAATGGTTGGTGGTGGCCCATTAAATTGTAAGAACTCAACATTTCAAGGTCGACCGTGGGCTGTGTTTGGCTGGGATGTCGAATGGCAGTGGAATGCAAAACAAATGAACAATTTGCAAGATGAAAAGTGCCGTATTGTACAAGCCATAGAGAAAAATTTTGACTCCAAAAACAAAGATCAAGGTCGACGGCATGGCGTTGTTGTGTTAGCTCATGACTTTCATTATTCAAGCAAACAATTGGCTGCCATGTTTCGTGATGCAATAGTTGAATTGAAGCTTCGAGGGTACAACATCAACACAGTTGACAATTATCGGCTTTCCAAGTAAAATCCACGGTGCACTTTACTTGACTAGTGCCTCTTATTAAAACTTACACACAACACGGAGTTTGTCTTTTGGGGATACACTGAATACATCTTGGCATCGTATTGTAGCCAATTTGTTATTTTTTCATCATTTTTTCAACCAGTCAAATATTTCTGGTGAAGTTGTAGAAAAATGTGCAGCAAATTGAGAAATACTACGTAGAATTACGAGAAATTATTGCACTTTACGAAAGGCACAGGTAAACAAACAATATTGTAGAGACTGCTTTAGCAATTAATCCAAACCCAATAGATTATACACCTGCTCTTATGAGACGAAACATAGATATTTTATACATAACTATCTTCGTAATACTACGACATCCTGAATAGCTTTAGCCTCACAGTTGATTTGAGCCATTGATTTCACCTAATGAACTACTGTATTCTGTCTTAAATAAATCTAGCCGTTCTGTCTATCCTTTTGAAAATTGCA
This sequence comes from Thraustotheca clavata, assembly GCA_002081575.1. Classification (NCBI taxonomy): domain Eukaryota; phylum Oomycota; class Saprolegniomycetes; order Saprolegniales; family Achlyaceae; genus Thraustotheca; species Thraustotheca clavata. The sequence continues at coordinate 31,548 of JNBS01000347.1, read as the reverse complement.
AACATACAAATATTTAACAACGATTGCAAAGTGTGAAATCTAAAGAATTTCAGCTGGCAATTTTTTATTTACACAACGAACGATCTATGTAAGCTGAGCTTTAAAAAATAATTACTTTAGAGCTAATTTACTATCAATATTTTCTATCTAATGGACGGTGAAAGAATTTTGCATATCATGCTATTAGCTTGAAATAAGAATGTACAAAGTTTAGGCGAAGAAGGTTATAGACGTAAAGAGTATCATGATCATTTCTCTTCTAGCTTGATTCGTTAGATGAAGTGTTGCTCACGTTTATGATCAGGTCTATATATTGTCCCATGTCTACAGGCATTTACCGCTCCCCAGTGACAAAGATTGGGGAGGTAGTTGAAGTCACCGTGCATCCAAATTGATATCGTGGATGATTCCTGTACTTTAAGATGGTTTGTAAACACAAATAAGCATCTAATGACGAACTGGAGCACTTCTCCTTTAGCAAAATGTTATCTTGTAAACAAAGGTATCTTTTGCCGTGCAATGTGATAAAGCCAAGATTCGTCTTATGCATCCCATTCTTCTTAATTCAACCAGTTAACTTATGCTAGAAGAAGACGTGCATATAGCTTTTGCACCTGGATGGTACAAGATGACTCAAATACTTGTTGAAGCTTGGGTATCCAAAAACTACGAGTACTGTTTTGCAAGGATTAAATGCTTAAAAGTCACCGCAACTTATTCATTTATAAGCAAAATTTAAGTGGTGACGTATAGATTATTATAAGAAGGAGCGTACCGGCAGATAACTACGAGACGAAGCATTCTCAGTATTTTAAAGGTAGTATCAACTTGCATAGAGACGACTCGTCGCATTTCTAATTGCACTTACTGATCCCCAAAGCAAAAGGTCAAAAGTCAATTAGGATGGTGATAGTGGGGTAAAGGTATCAACTTAATCCATTTCCAAAGCGTTTGCCTTCAAATATACTAGTTAAAGCTCATTTATTTAAGTGTATGGTGACAAAGATCCAGTAGTACTAAACATTTAGCGTCTAAACTTTAAGTTGTCTGCGTGACATGTCAAATAGGTAGAAAGTGCTTTAACCAACAGCATTGCAAGATGAGTTCGTGTCACTCCAACGTGGCTCAAGTGACATAGCAAACTTACAGAACAGATTGCGACAAAGCAATTTCGTTGGGCTACCATCCCACTTTATCTGTGTACCACCCTAAATTATCGTATAAACCGTCTTCTGTTCGCTTGGGTGGCATGGAATTTGGTCACTCGAACCATTATCACTTTTCAATTTGACACAAAAGCCTATCATGGCATTCTTGACTTTGGAAGATCTTAAGTTGTGTTTCAACCTTTATTGTGTTGTATATGGTATTGGTACCCTTGGTATGCCTGGTAACTACGCTCGTGCTGGTTATGCTTGGGCAACAGTCGCTTTACTTTTAATGGCAGCAATTAACTTGTACACCACTGTACTTGTGTCCAAAGTTATGCTTGCTGCACCAAAATATGTCCGCACCTATGGTGATATTGGTGAATGGCTTTATGGTAAGCCTGGGCGATACATCACTACGCTTTCTCAATTGCTTGTGTGCTGCATGGTGCCTATTGCATTTTTGGTACTTGGTGGCTCATTGCTTGATGTTCTTTTCCCTGATACCTTTAGCGCCCAAGTTTGGATTGTTTTGATGGCAATTACTTTGTTGCCTATTTGCATGATGCCTTCGCTCAAGGAAAGCGCTGGAACTGCTGCTGCAGGAGCTTTGGGTACTCTCTTTGCCGATTTTGTTGCTTTGTACGTACTCCTCCATTACATGGGTGGTGTGCCTGAAGGTTTGTCCCCACCAAAACCTGCATTGTCTTTTGATGGTGTTACCTCGGTGTTTGGCAACTTGTCTCTTGGCTACAGTGCTGGTGTCGTCATTCCTGCCCTCCAACGTGAACACTCCCGTCCTGAACGCATGCCTCGAGTAATTTTGGTCACTCTTGGTTTCTGCTCTGTCCTCTTTTTGATTATTTCGATTGCTGGTGTACACAACACTGGTTGCCAAATTCCAGGTAACCTTTTGTTTGCTATTACCGGATCGAAGCTTGGTTTCACTGCTCCTCGTGGTGGCATCGTTCTTGCTTTTCTCTTTATGCAACTTCACTGCACTGTTGCCTTTGCTGTCATTCTTTTTCCAACCTTTTACATTTTTGAACGTATTATCTTTGGTTTCCACAAGGAACAATTCACCCTTGAATCGCGCGAAAACAATGATTTTGAAGACTTGGAAACTCCTGCTATTAAGGATGATGACAAACCTTCCCTTCCTGCTGCTGCCGAAGATAAGCCCATCATGTACGCCTCTAACCGCGACTACATGAAGGCTTGTATTATGCGATTTGTTCAAGTATCGATCTGTACTGTGATCGCTATCATCTGGAAGGATCATTTCAATGACTTGCTCAATTTCGTTGGTGCTTCTTCAACTGCTTTGGGCTGCATGATCTTGCCTGTGTTGTTTAACTTGAAGGCTCATCACAAGACTATGGGTATTTTCGAAAAGATTTGCAGTGCTTTCATTCTCATTGTGATCATTTTCTTGGCTATCTATGTGTCGATTCAAACCGGCAAGGCTCTTTTCACCCCAACAGAATCAGACCCTACAATTTTGTTCCCTTACTGCCCTGCTGAGTACCAAAAGATGGTATACACCAACAAGACTTATTATGGCCTTTAAAGTATATATTAGTTAGTTTCAATTTGTAGTGTTGTGATATTAATCAAAGAATGGCTTAGATATACAATTTCTATCTTACTCTTCTGGCAAACAAAACACAACACAAGACCAACTTACTCGTAATATACAGTGTACTGTAGTCCTCACCTGAACATAGCCTGGTGTACAAACTTATACATGAATTGAATATTTTTTGCACAAATGAATGGATAATAATTTTCATTCCTCGATTAGTTCACGACAAGCTCTTTAACAACGTTAGCAGAGGATATATGATATGCTCCCCAATACTGTAGTATTCTCAGAAATGGGACAGTCACAATTCTGAGATCACCATGAAAATCCAATGACGTTATGAATTCATCGTGAAAGAGACTTTACCTACTTCAGAAGTATTTAAACGTTAGATAAAGTTTTGTTGGATCGATAAGGTATAACTTTAATATGTATTTTAATCCTTATATGTTGGATTGATAAATGATTGAAATAAATCGTTTGCTAATTGTAGATACCTACACATTTGGAGTCAAAGAAATTATTTCTCTGATGGCTTCCTATTTCTTGTGGTTGGAAATAAACAAAATGTACGTTTGTGGGTTACTTCAAGTCGGATCTCGAGCTCTTCATGCATGGTTTAGTGCTTTCAAATGGTTGAAATATTTGCAATCACCATTCGTTTAAATCTATTGGAGCTCCTTGTTCGCTATATGCGTTTGTGCAATCGATTTATCCTTTTTCTATGAGAAAGCGCAGTTTAATCCAAATGTATCTGGCAGAGGGCAAATACTCTTGTCGTTTAGTCTCAAAATATTCTTCAATAACAATTTGTTACACTATTAATTTCTCCAAGACACTTGAATAAACTATATAAGTATGAGAAGTATTAAAATAATGTTATATATTGCATACAAAAGCAAATGAGACAGAAACATCTCGCACACACTTTTCCATGAGAAATTAATCGCATGTGAGGCTTGGATTTGCAATTGAGGAATTTAGATTTTATGGGGCGTCAATTTGGGGATTTCATTTTAGTTTTTCACTTGTGGTAATCATGGGTACTCCTTTTATGACAATGGAAGATATTAAAACAAGTTTCTCCTTGTTTTGTGTTGTATGCGGAATTGGTACACTCAGCATGCCTGGTAATTATGCCCGTGCAGGATATATTTGGGCAACAATTGCCACCATTTTCATGGCTTCCATCAACATTTATGCCTCCGTTTGTATTAGCAAACTAATGCTTGTTGCTCCAAAAACTGTAAAAACCCTTGGTGACATTGGTGGCTGGGTCTTCGGAACTCCAGGACGAATTTCAATTGTAATCGGTCACATGCTTGTTTGCACCATGGCTCCTATTATGTTTCTTGTTCTTGGTGGTGCTATCTTGACAACTTTGTTCCCAGATTCATTTTCAGATACAACATGGATTATCCTTATGACCGTGTCGTTGCTTCCAGTTTGTTTAGTTCCTACATTGCATGAAAGTGCTGGTCAAGCTGCAGCTGGTGCCATTGGTATTATTTTGGCGGACGGTATTGCTATTTACCTCCTCATTGATAATATTACAGTCCCCAGTGGTATTTCGCCTCCTTCCCCTGATATTACTTTATCTGGGGTAACTACAGCATTTGGAAGCCTTTCTCTCGCCTATGCTGCTGGTATTATTATTCCTTCCCTTCAGCGCGAACATAGTCAACCATCACGTATGCCTCGTGTTATTGTTATCACGCTTGTAGTTGTATCAGCATTTTTCTTGCTTGTGTCTATTCTTGGTGACTATAAGATTGGTTGTCAAATTCCAGGAAATCTTCTCTTTGCAATCACTGGTACCAAATTGAGCTTCAATGCATCTCGTGGTGGCATTATTCTTGCATATATATTTATGTATCTGCACATTGTTATCGCCTTTGCCTTGGTACTCTTTCCTGCCATGTTTTTGTGTGAGCGCATTGTACTTGGTCTCCATAAAACAGAAAACCTTGATCTTGAACATATTGAAGTGGAAACACCAAAAGATGATGCTGCTGTGCTAAACCATGTTCATGATGAAACAAATGACGCTTACAAAGCGCCAGGAGCATATATCAAAGCAGCAGTTCTACGAACCATTATGGTGGCTCTTTGCTGTGTGATTGCAATTTTATTCAAGGATAAATTTGGTGACTTGCTTGATTTTGTTGGTGCTTCAGCAACATCCACTAGTTGCATGATTTTGCCTATGATTTTTTATCTCAAAGTATTCTTTCCCAAGCTCTCAGCCTTCGAAAAAGGCTTTGCTATCATTTCTATCATTGTTACAAGTATTCTTGCTGTTTACGTCTCTATCAAGACGGGGATTTCTTTGTTTTCACCCTCAGAATCAACTGTCCAATTCCCATTTTGCCCTGAAAAGTACCAACAGTATGTGTATACGAACAAGAGTCATTATAACTTTTAAAATTGTGATATATAGTATCTGAGATTTGTATGCGTAATTGTCTTCAATACACTGATATTTTGTGCAAATAATACTTGTATAAAGACACTAAAGTTAGGAAGGCAGAAAAGCCATGAGACCAACACAAAGATCCTGAAGAAATACGTCACCGAGTCGTCTTGCTACAAATTGTCCGATTTGGGAAAAAATTGCCGAATTGTTTTAAATTTTTACATTGGTAGTCCATTTTATATTGTCCATTCTATCTGGCATCCCAACTGAATGATTTGCACCTCTCATCTATCGGATTGATGTAGTTTGACCCAACTAACTACAATATTTTATTTTGCAATTAACAATCTTCTAGCACAATGAACTTTATCCGATTTGTTCTTGACATGTTTGTATCTGCCGATGCTGGTGCTATTCTTCGCGATGAAGTTGCTGCACTTCGAGAAGAACTCAACAAAAAAAACACCGAGTGTATTGAGTTACGTCATCAAGTAAACGAACTTGAACAAAAAACATTAGATCAATCGGTCGAAATTAAAGACCTCGAGCTCAAGATCTCCAGTATTTCTATCGCACACGATCAATCTCTAAATTTGCTAAATGATCAATTGAGTACCTTACAAGGTGAAAAAATGGATCAAGATGTGTCCTATCTTAATTTAAAGATGCAATTGGATCATGATCGCAAAAAGCATGCTGAAGCCAAGATTTTTTATGATCAAGAAATTAATTCGATGCAAGAAACAATGACGTGTATTTCCGAATTGTACACACAGCACCTTAAAACCTGTGGTTTGAATGAAAAAGAAAATGATACTGACCCAAAACCTGTGGTGTGCACAGTGGATAAAGATCAAATTGTGAATTATTTTCATTTGGTCAATGATTTGGTATCACAATTTGACATGGTGCGATGCAATGGTGTGGTGCGAGCAAGGGATTTATTAACTCGCAAAGTTGTATTGAATCAAAAAGGCCGAAAGACTCATAGCATTTAAGTCTGAAAGTGCTACAGTGAACAAATATTCGACTACGTGTTTCATCTCATACATGTTGTGGTATAATATTTGAATGATTCATATTGAAAATGAAATCCAATATATTTTTATCTCACATTCATATAAATCGAGCACTTCCACATAACAACAATGATGAACTTGAGAGCAATAACATAACAAACACAATTGCATAAAATCACAATACCACAAAGTAATAGTAAACGAGAAAGTAACCCAATGGCAACATCATGAAGGTTGCAATGTATTTAAAAATCAAGCGTGTCAAGTTGTCATTGAGGGTCAATTGTTATAGTTGGTTGTACAAGAACTGAAAGTACTAATAACCCAACCTATAATACTGTTGGTAAAAGCGTACTTGTGAGTATATTCGACAATGAAAAGGCACTTTACCATACCAGCGAGCCAAGTGACTTCAGTTGCAGCTAAACGGGTAGTATACCATGAGTCAGATATGAAGCTTAAAATTTAGCTTCATATCTTTTTTTGAATGAATTCTAATTCATATCATTCATTCAATCAAAAGATGATATGAAGTTAAATTTTCCGATATCATCTTCATTTGTAATTTCGATGGTGGCAACACCTTTGAGCAAATAATGGAAATACTGTCGGTAGTCGCGACTCATCCAATACAGGAGTAGAAGGTCAATACTAAGCATCTATTCATGATGATTGAAAGGATATCTATCGCCGTTCATTCAATAGTACTTTTGTAGTTGTACTTCATCCAATTTTTGTCGGCAATCTTTTGGTGGAGGAGCAGTCACACCACTTTCAAATATGTCAGTGTTTTTGCCTCTGTAAACAGTGTTACGTAAGATTGGACTTCAGTAACCTTGATTAATTTTTTTCTGACATCATTCAGTGCTTTCAAATTCTAAAGGGTTTATTCATAGCTTAGCCAGTAAGCAAAACAAACAACTGAGAAGTTATCGGGATCAAATGTAATTTAGTTAAAAGACATAGTCTTTTTAATCTTGATTTAATCTACAGAGAGGATCTGATGAAGCACCAATTTCTTGGGAATACTGAAATTAACACTGTCGTCATTCATAGCCCAGTTACTCAATAGCCGTGACTTCACCCAATCAATAGAAATGTGTTAATTTTCGCCTTTAAGTGTCGTTCCCTGAGTTATGCTAGTCTATCTCGATTCGTGTCGAAAAGCTCATAATCACCATATCCAGTATGAGGACCTTTTGTCTAAGTTGATTTTGATCTTCATTGTACAAACAATCAATATTTTGACTTTGATTCAAAATACTATCGGTACATAAATATTACTACGATATCAGCATTCTGGTGAGATTTTTCAAATTTCAGAACAAGACTCTCTTGGATAAAAGTTGCAAGGCTATGTACAGTATTAACAGTAGAAAATGACGAGCAATGACGCTAACATAAGCCCAGTCCCAATCCTGGTCAGTTCATTCGAAATTCCGCTTCATTGGAGAGGAATGCTTTGATTAAATGATGAAAATTCATGTCACGACAAAGTTTTTACCAACAATTTCACATTGAAGCAATTGTAGACTCGTGGCCGGAGCGTGCCTATAACAAATCAAAATATTGGCCTTTGTTACGTTGATTATGCCGTGAGCTAAACTATCATTTCGATTAACAATTCGACTATGTGCAAAATGTAAATGTTACAACTAAACTGACAGCTCTAAGTATCATGAAAGAAAGAATAAGGTTTGATCACAATGCACAAGTTGTCATCCCTAACAATGCCAACGGTCAACTGTAGGTGTATGCGTGTTCTCTTTCTGCATTTCAGCATGAATTTACATCATAGTGTTTGATATCATCAGTTGTGCAATCCAGTTTGTATCAGCAATGCACCTAGATTGCTCTCGATCTGCTCAAAGCAGCACGTGTCTGATGAGGCTATGAAGTTTAACTGGATGATACGTTTACCACAATGAAATTATGTTTGCTTCAAGCTCACACAGCTTTCATCCTGCAGTATCTCGGTGGCAAGATTATCGTCTATTGTCACACGCAAGCCCATGCTTCCAACCATTGCTCACCAACATACATTTTAATAGTATAATTTCATCAAAATGTCGTCCATGCAACGAAGTGTAAAGTGCAAAAGGAAGCTCAATCCCACCATGCTAAAATTTAGTTTCTCACGTCTCGGCTCAGACAACACACTTTTGACGAAATTAACCAGATGCCATAACATCAATCTACGCCGCCATTACCAATCTCATAGATTATAGCAAAAGCACATTATGAATCGAAGAGATTCAAAGCAATTCATTTACAATTGCATAGAGCCAACTTGTTCAAGTATCATGCCAATCATTCATCCCATTACAACACTACTATCAGACCAATGCACTTTTCGTGTTGATCGTAAATATCTATGGTATCATCCATTTGCTTTAAGAGAGGAGGACTTGTAAAGCATGTGGTTCACTTCCCTAACACTCAAACCCGCCACACTGTCTTTTACTTTGCAAGATAACAATGGAGTACCAGGATGCAACACCTACTGGTTCACGCAATGTAAAATGATTTTACTTTATATGATCTCATAAGATGTAGAAAAAGAAAATCCTTATTGGTGTCGGTGCTTTGGTTGTAGTGGCTGCTGCAGCTACTGCGATTGCTGTGACTGTGACCAAGTCAGGTTCAGACTCGACGTCCAACAAAGACGGTATTGCAACCACAACACCAGTGACGATTCCAGTGACTACTGCTGCTCCAGTAACTTCATTGCCAATTATCACTGCATCGCCTACACCAGTAGTCAAGCAAAAAGTTGCACATAATATTAAAATGCCTGCAGCTCCACCAGCTACTGATATTCCATCTAAACCAACTTGTCAAAGTTCTCGTAATGCAAATCCAGGAGATACTGTCTTTATGACGATTGATGATGGTCCATCGATTAAAGGACGAATGAATCTACTCACTGTTTTGGCTCAAATCAATCAAACGATTTCATTCTTTGAATCATCATACAACTTTTGTGGGCCAGAAACTTTTTATGAACAAACTTTACAGTGCCAAGACCCAAGCCCCTATGCTACCGTGACTGACTTGTTTGCGTACACAATCAAGCAAGGCCATTTCTTGGCAGCCCATTCTGACACCCATTTTTATAATAATGCGTCAGCTCTATGTGAATATGCTACAATGGATAAAAGAACCAAGATTGATCCTCAATATGAATCTTGTGGAAATACTCCAGTTGCAGATATGGTGCGTGGTGCTCTTCGTATTCAAACTGCATTGAACAACGACAGTCTGTGGGACACTGATCAAGAGTATAGTCTATACCAACAAGCTATGACGAATATTTGGACGTATGCTCGACTTCCATGCACCAGTGCATGGCGTATGAATAATTACAAAAAGACCACCATGCTTGGTGGACCTGATGCCCCACCACCAGAGGCTAAAGCACGCAATGATGTTGCTGATACAATGTTCACTGGTACTATGCCATGTCGTAATGAAACTTTTCAAGGCAAACCTTGGATGACTATCGGTTGGGATGTCGAATGGGGCATTGATCGCAAAACTAAAGCACTACCTCCAAAGTGTACAATGTTTAAGGTTATTGAAGACAATTTTGCTTGGGGTGGACGTGATCAACAACGTAAGCAAGAAGTTGTTGTATTGGGCCATGATTATCATTATTCAACCCCTGAACTGGCTAAGATGTACCGTGATTTGATCGTTGAGCTCAAATTACATGGGTACTCTTTAAATACAATCAACAATCTCAAGATCACCTAATTATCCTATTATGAATAAACTTTTTCACCCATTAAATTTGTAAATTCTATTTCATAAACTACATAGTTGATGATATCTAATAAGTCCAGAGATAAATACAAGAAATCGAAGCAAGTTTTCAGTACAAAAATTAACATTTTTCACTTTGACATATAAACTGTTGTACAATTTCCATATCAATTTCAAAACATGATAATATCATAGCTAACACTTCTTTGTCGGAATTGTGATCGCACGGGACGTATTATCCAGATTCTAGGCCTTCTCTAGAATGTCTAACAAGTCTTTTTAGATTTTTTTTGGTGTCAATAACAATTCCATTAGTATCCCTTAGTCGTGTCGCCACTAAGTGTCCCAGCGATAATGAAAGCTTCATTCCTCATTTCTTTCATTATATCGGATTAAACTCTACTTCAAAATGACTTTAATAAGCGATAAAGACACGAACTATAATAACGTCTCCCACAGTTGTCACAATTGCCAACAAGTTTTTCATCATTTCTCTTAAGAGTAACTACAGATTCCAAACCATAATTGTACCGTACTACAGCCCCAATATAAACAAGCTTTAAACTATCAAATTTTAAATTGTAAAAAGAGTTTTTTAGTCCTATATACGACGTTGTGTGGGTGAAGCGATGAGCTTTTTGCAAAGAATGATACAATCCAACCTAACTTTGGGAATTTTTGATGGTCATTACCATTGTTGCACATGCCCACGACAGCCATGTGTTTACTATATTTTTTGTCACTTGACTCGTTTCTTTTGATACAAATTCCAGTTCGAATTGAATATTAATATAGCGTCACGTGACATTTGTATTGGTCCACTGTATATTCTGGACGATGCTACATGTGCAAGTAGTCATTCATCACTTGTTGTCGAACCTCCGACATAAGAGTACACAATGACCGTCGAGACTCCTCCTGCAATGATGGAATCGCCTGTAGGAGGTCGTTCAGTAGGAAGTAAGGTATGTTTTTACTTTTGATTGTTGCAATGTATCATATTTGTGTCAATAGAAAAAGAAAATTTGGCTTGGAGTTGGTGCTTTGGTGATTGTAGCTGCTGCTGCTACAGCAATTGCAGTGTCCATGACAAAGTCTGGGTCGAATACCTCATCGTCAACTTTACCAGATAATGCTAGTTCGGGTGGCACTAATAAACCTTTACCAACCTCAACTTCGTCTTCACCATCGATTGTTATCAAGGAAAAGAAAGTTAATAATATTCAATTGCCTAAAGCTCCTCCTGCTACGGATATACCTACTAAACCTACTTGCCCATCGTCTCGTAATGCAGTTCCTGGGGATACCGTGTTTATGACAATAGACGATGGTCCATCCGTTAAAGGTCGTATGAATTTGCTCATGGCTTTGGCACAAATCAACCAAACTATTTCATTTTTTGAATCCTCGTACAACTTTTGTGGCCCTGAAACTTTTTATGAACAGAGTTTACAATGTGTAGAACCAAGTCCTTACCATGAAGTGACTGATTTGTTTGCTTACACAATTAAACAAGGCCACTTTTTAGCTGCTCATTCTGATACCCATTATTATGACAACGTCACAGCTTTATGTGAATATGCTACCATTGAAAAAAGAACCAAAATTGATCCTCAATATGAATCATGTGGCAATACACCAGTAGAGGACATGGTTCGTGGTGCACTACGTATTCAAACAGCATTAAACAATGATACATTGTGGGATAATGATCAAGAATACAGTCTTTACCAACAAGCTATGACGAATATTTGGACGTATGCTCGTCTTCCATGTACAAGTGCTTGGCGATTACCAAATTATAGCAAGACTACATTACTTGGAGGCAAAGATGCTGCTCCAGAAGAATCCAAAGCACGCAATGATGTTGCTGATACAATGTTTAGTGGTTCTGTACCATGTCGTAATGAAACTTATCAAGGCAAACCATGGATGACAATCGGTTGGGATGTTGAATGGCGTTGGCAATCTCTTACAGACATGGAAGCTGCTAAATGTTCCATGTTCAAAACAATTGAAGGCAATTTTGCATGGAGTGGACGGGATCAACAACGTAAACAAGAAGTTGTTGTGTTAGGTCATGATTATCATTATGACACATCTGCCAAATCGAAAATGTATCGTGATTTAATTGTTGAGCTTAAACTACATGGCTACAAGATGGATACTGTCAATAATCTTAAGATTTACAAGTAGAAACACCATGAACAATAAAGTCTTTTTTGTTTCTTTTGTTGACATGAAAAAAAGGGACTTCAAATTTTTTTTCGTGCAATGCAAACTGAGACATTCTTTATTAAAAGAAAAAAGAATTTTTTGTCTTTTAATCAACTACGAACTTCGAGTTCATATTAAAAGATTTGAGGTCGGGAGATGGACGGCTTATCACCAAGTGCATCGCCCGAGAGTACAATCGCTCCACGTAAAGGGCGTCCATTACGATCGCTTTGGAGTATGTTTACGAACAAGCCGAATGCACATATAATTGCTGAAGGTCCAAAAGCACCATGTAAACATTGTCAAGCAATTGTATTGCATCATAATAAGACGGCATGTGTGGAGCGACACCTTCGTAAATGTCCACCGTTTATTTCATTGATGGCCACACTGCATGAAAGTCAACGTCCTGAATGGTTTGTACGTCCATCAAAAAAAACAAGCACAGATTCGAATGATACAAAAATACGAGAGAGACCAATGTCATCAGATATTATATCGCTTAATGTTGGGGGTACAGTGTTTCAGACAACAAGAGAAACATTGCTACAACATGATAATTCGTTGTTTCATCATTTACTACAGCAAGCTCCTGCTTGTACAAATGGTGAGACTTTAGGAGACTTTTGTAGCTTATTGAATATCGTAGATACATATTTCATCGATGTCAATCCTAAAGCATTTGAAGCAGTATTAGATTATCTACGCTATGATGAATTATGTTTGGATGATATGACAACATGGGAACGAAAGAAAGTTCTTAAAACGTTTGCATATTTGAAGCTACCAGTACCTAATGTAGGTTGGGACCCATCAACAGGAGTGATTTCGACACGGAATGGATTTTCACCTGGTGCTACCATTTAACAATTATCTAATTTGTTTTGTTATCATCATGTTAAATATAAAAACACAATAGATGCGCATACAAATGCAGTAATTCCAACAATTTCATGTGCTTGTCTTGCAGGAGTCACAAGTAATTCATCTAGATAATTTGTCTCCTAGATGGAACATCAGTTGCAATAATGCACGCAAACACTTACATTCATTGTTTCTACTCTTGATACATCTTCATATCTATATTCCAATGTCATCTTTAAACGTATTCTTTGTGTTTCATTCATCATTCTTCCTTCTTGTACTGCTTTTGTACTTGATATCATGAATAAACACCAGAATCCCAACACACCGATCATTCGATGTCCATTCATCAACTTGTCAAATGTCTAATTTTATACTAATAAAACTCACAAGATATTTCGAGCTCTCATTTGCAACCGATATACCATCTATTCATTCCTACATCCTTTTCATCTTTCTCTTTCAATCTTCTTTTCATTGATCAAGTACTTGATATTCATTGATCAAATTTTAAAATGAAGCATTAAAAGAATATTTTCAATTAAAAGAAAAAGATTTTAAAATCCCACCCCTTACAGAAAAACGATCTGCCCGTTTCTCGATTAAAAACGACGTGCATTTTTTTGCATCTTTTTTTAGGATTGTCTCGATTATTGTATGTGATGTTGTATAATAATATTTAAATCATACTTTAAGCATCATTCCAGAATTAAAGCTGTCGACGATGATGCCACTGCTGCTACTAGCGCTCTGGTTGATACATGTCCATGGAGCTTCACAGACAATTGAGTATAGCTTTGACAAGATACGTGCAGGAGGTGTGTTGGGATCGATAAATGTGGTGTATCCAACGCCTTCGTCGACTTTTGTGACGATTCATGCCGATATTGACATGCGAGCACTTAATATGACTCAAGTTCATGCTTTACATCCAAGTTGTGAGGATCATATTAAAGAATACAAATGGTATTTGGTCGTTAATGATATGGGTATGGTGCCTATTGTTGGATTTTTGGAAAAATGCGATCATTTGGATGTGATGACACGTAATAAGGTAAGAGGAATCAAATGAAATTGAAATGAGAAGTAGTTTGTTAGATAATACAAAGACGTTCATCAATTGTATTGGAAAAAGAAGAAATATGCACAAATGAATTACAACATGATCCTCTTTTTGAAGAAACTAGCCCAAATGTGAATTTATCGAATCAATTAGGAAGACTTGTAGTGGAAAATGGACGGATTTCACAAGCATGGCATAATGTTTCGTTTCCAGCATTTGGTCAAGTTACTCCACGTTGGAGTATTGTACTTCATGCAGTATGTGGAGATTCGAGCCCTCCTGTGGTTTGTGCACAGGTTGATTTCGAACTCAAAGTGACTAATCGGGTCCAAGAAGCCCATGCCTTACTCGGTGTTGCTTCTTTTGTAGTTGCATCGAGCCTTTTGCTCTTCTTAACTTAAAATGTATCATCATGTACCAATGCCAAACGTATATTGTACACAATCAAGTTGATCTTGACAAGAAGAATATACTCGCCAGCCATGTTTGAATGTCTCATCCATCCCAATACTCTTCAAAGACGACACATCAAAGGCTGCATGGGACAACAATTCACCAGATTTCAAATGCCACATGCACACGGTATTTCCGCCTTGGATTCCACCTAAAATGACTTGTTGTTTATCCTATTGACATGTTAGTTTGATATAGACACTATCACTTTACAAGAAAGATTCGAGTGGAATATTGACGAGTACTCGTGACATTCGTGTAATTGACAATTGCATGGGTTGATTTGCGAAGATCATGTCGAGAAAGATTGCCATTACTTGTACCACATACGTAGGAAAGATCATCATTTAAAACAACCAGATCGCTGATAGATGTAGGGCAGTTTGGAGGAACATTGAGAGCTATTTGATTCATACGAAAATCCCTACAAAATAATCAATTTACTCACAGAAATGAATTCGTACCATAGCCAAACAATCCCACTTCGAGTCCCATTTAACACAGCTTGACCCTAAGGCAATGGATGAGTGTGTAGAGATGGTAAAAAATAATAGGTACTTGATTTAATCCAGCTTGAGAAAATACGTCCGACTTGACTTTGGAGGGGCCATGAAGGATTTTATTGTAGTCAATATCAACAACATGAGCTCTTGCTTTGCTAAGATGCTTAAGATGCTTTTATAAATTAATTAGTTGTACCCTTGAGTGGCACCAACAGAAATTGAATTAGAATGAGGAAGCCTACATAAAATAAGTCTCACATATTATGATAAGGTTGTACCATGACAGATTCCATGCATCTTGGAGTGGGAGTAC
>JNBS01000347.1:0-16145 GCA_002081575.1 Thraustotheca clavata | reverse complement strand
ATATCTCAATTCATGTTTACGATAAACACGGAGAAAACCATGGACACCACCTCCACCCAACGATGTACAACCAAGTAATTCTTCTTTCTCATTACTTTTCCACTTGATTCGACTTAACTATCAATGAATAATTAAAATATATCATTTGAATCAATGTACAGGTAGATATGAATGCACTGGAATTGTATATTCTTGATTAAACCTTTTTCCATTCACTTGACCAACATAAATACTTCCATTACAATCTATACCATCATCATTTTCAATTTTCAATTGATCAATTTACCAGCAATAGCAATTTTTTCATCAGCTACATCAATATCAATAACTTGATCAATATTTGTATCAATTTGAAATCGTTCAGGTGTCTATTCCATCATGAATTTTTTTTTCATTTATCATTTCTACTTACTTGTCGGGGTAACATTGTCAAGACCTGATCATTTCGTTGTAAACATCCCATTTCTCGTTGTACAATTGTTTTCAAGCAATTTCTTCTTCTAACATTACCATTTATCTCTTGCTTCTTTGTTATTTTTTCATCGTTTCTCTTTGGTGCTTGACCACGAAAGTATTTCTTAAGCAATGGATCATAATAAAAGCCTTTCATCACTACAGGAGGTGTTTGTACAGCATCTACACTCTCTTTCTCTTGTTGTTTGGCTCGTTGAGCTTCTAAAGCTGCCAAGAACGATGCATTTGGTTCTTCCACTCGTCGCTTCTTATGCCACTTGCCCCTAGCCATCAAAAGCAATACTGTCACATGGCCAAGCATCTACTCCGTCGTGTTCATCCATTCTTGTTGCACAGAGCTCTTCATACCAAGCCAAAGATCGTTGTAGGCATGTCTGGGGGTGTCGATTCATCCGTGGCAGCTTATTTACTCAAGCAAAAGAACGAATGCGAGGTTCTTGGTCTTTACATGAACAATTGGGATGCTTCCGATGAAGAAGGACAAGCTACGTGTCCTGCAGACATGGATTATGAGCTTGTACGTCAAGTGTGCAGTGAAATTGGCATTGAATGTGCTCGTGTTGACTTTGTCCAGGAATATTGGAACAATGTGTTTGAACCATGCCTTGATCAATATGCCATGGTAAAATTCCTTCTCTATGCTTGCTTAATTGCTTCCGTGCTTGTTTAAATGCTGCTTGTAGGGATTGACACCAAATCCTGACGTTCTATGCAATCGAGAGATCAAATTTGATGTATTTGCCAAGCATTCCAAGGCTTTAGGTGCAGATTTCATTGCTACAGGACATTATGCTCGTCTTGTTCGTCAAGATAATGGTTCAAATGCTTTATATGCTGCTGTGGATGCAAATAAAGATCAAAGTTACTTTTTATCTCATGTACATGGCTCTCAATTTCAAAATGTAATGATGAAAATGATATTTAATAACTTAATGAAATGGTAGGTTGTCTTTCCTCTTGGTGAACTTGAAAAACCACAAGTACGACGTATTGCAGCACAAGCTAATTTATGTACAGCTACTAAAAAAGATAGTGTTGGCATTTGCTTTATTGGTAAACGATCATTTGGTTCATTTCTTGCACAATATGTACCTCCACGCGTTGGTACATTTATTTCGGTAAGAAATGAGTTATTTATGTGTGTTAATAGCAGAATAGATTGTGGATGATAAAGTTTTACATCAACATGAAGGATATAGTGCATATACAATTGGACAAGGAGCTAAAGTATCTGGTCTTCCTACAAAATGGTAAGAAACCAATGTGAAGTTAGAGATGATGAAATTCGAAATAGGTTTGTTGTTGGAAAAAGAGAAGAAGATGCTGCAGTGTTGATTGCTCCTGGAACACATCATCCAGCACTTTTTTCAGATGAAATCTTTGTAAAAGCTAATGCTTTCAATTGGATTCAAGGACATCTTCCAGTATTGTTCATTCTATGATATGTGATATTGATTTTCAAGTAGAGTTCACTTGAAAAAGGAGATACTTTTACCTGTTTGTATCGAGCAAGGTATCGACAAACACTTGGAACTTGTCGAATAACTGTGGTCAAACACTCGGATGTAATTGCTGGAACGAGTAAACACCAGCAGGATCGATTAAATGATATCTCAAAAGATGCCCAGTATTTGAAAGTAGAATTTGAACAGCCACAACGAGGAATTGCACCTGGACAATCACTTGTTTTGTATCATGATGATGGCATGTGCTATGGTGGTGGTGCTATTTTGTCTGCTGGTCCATCATATTGGGAACGAAATAAACCATTGCCTGAACCATTATGTGACTGGAGCACGTAAGAATAATAGAGCTATTTTCTTGTATATAAACATCTTGTTAACAAAAGTAGAGATCTTTTAGACAAAACCTTCAAGCAATCGTAAAGCTCTTGGTCTTTCAAATGCATTTGGTGCCAAACATTGTCTGATGAAATTCTAACACAGCATTATTAAATATTTTATACAAATGTACCTTGGCAAACTCAGGAACTGTGTTGGGAGAAGTAGGGAATTCAATCGGTGGTCCATTTTGCTCTCGGTATAAAGCAAGAAGTTCACCATATTTAATTTTATCAGTCGCATTCAATTCAAAAATTGCATCAAGAAATGGATGTAATCCATACAGCATTTCATAAAGTAAAATTCCAAGTGACCAAATATCAGCACTTTCAAATGTTGTTGTTTCAGCTGCATTATTAGCAGGAAATGTCCATTCACCAAAGTATTCTGGTGCACAATACATTAACTTTCTAGTATCCATGAGCTGTACTTCATGAGGTTTAATATGACGAATTGCATTTCTTCGATTTTGAAGTGATTTTAACCCTGTAAGACGTATATCCATTGAAGCAGAAAGCAAAACATTAGCTGGTCGAATATCACAATGAGCAACTTTTTCCTATAGAAAATGTAGCAAAGCAAATATAAAAAAAGAATTTACTTCGTCATGCAAATAATGAAGAGCATGGCATAAACGAAAAGTGATTTCTCGAGCTTGAAATGCTGGTAGTTGTCCATTCTTAGCTTCCTATGTACACAAAATAAAGCCAAATTCCAAAAGTAAACGACTAACATAAAGAATTGTTTGAAGATCTCGATCAACGTAATCCAAAGTAAACAAGTACAAATTTGGCATACCTGGCGGTGGAGGCACTGTAATTATTTCTTGATCAGTTCCAACAATATTGATATTCTTGTACTAATCAAATATGAGTCATATATCAATGATTTATAGTCAAACAAGTTTATATGGTGCATGTTCCAGAGCTAATAATTTTTGGTTTGTAGATATCTTGAGGGATATTTTTCTTTTCGTGACTGAATCTTCTGCAATCCAATGCTCAATGCCTCCTGGATTATTTTTTGTACTCAATAACTCCAGAAGAGTATATCTATCAAGTAACACTGGAGCACGGTTCAGTGGTGAAGCTATCATCATATTATCGTTGCATTCATTTCGAAAACATACCATCTTCAGCTTTAATTCGTTTGCAACGAAGATTATGCACCAATGTTTCGCGAATATAGTTCTTCATAAACTATCATCAATACCAACAAAAATCAAGCATTCTTACATCATATTCAAGGCATTTCTCTTTATAATTTGCAAAAGACATCTTTGCCCATGTATCTTCTACCTAAATTACATGAATTATCTTCTTTTCCATACAAGACAATCTTTTACATTCGGTGGTAGCATTGCAAGGTAGTTCTTTTGTGCCTCCAGCTGATCTAGCTTAATATGTACATCCCTACATTTCCTAAGCAACATAATATCAATATATTTTATACTCTCCTTTCCTTTGTAGCTCCATTTTCACTCGATAAAGAGCATCTTTCCTCATCTGCTGCCGTTCTTCCCGCATTGAAAGATTTGTTCTCACATCATTTAATTGGATAAAAATCACTTTTATCCCTCTGTTGATTGGACAAAATATTTACTATAAGTACTTGGATAGTCTAATCTCACACAACTTGATTGATATATGTTCATATTTCGACTAAATTACTAAGTATTTACTATTAGTAGTGCAATAAGATAGCTTTCATCATAGTCTTGAATGTATTTGGCGTATATTATGTAAGAAAAAGTATGTAGAAAACTATAGTGATATTTGTGACTTTATACAGAAGTTTAGTGAATATAGCCAATAGATTGAGTGGGATATGATCATTCATGTTCATTTCCATAAAGAAACGAGAATGGGGCAAGGGGCATCGTTGGCCAAGTCGATCATTAATGACACACGTGAGCTTATTCAAATGACAAACAAGCAAACGTATCAAGCACAGTACAAGGCTTACTTGGAAGCTACTGCGAAGCTAGAAGCTGCCAAGAAACAAAATGCAACTTTGACGCAAAATTTAGAGAAAACCAAACAGCAAGTATATGCACAATCTGAAGCATTCAAACAACAAAAGCTTGTAATGGATAAACAAGTACAATTCATACTTGTATGCATTTATAATAGTCTAATTATGTAGATTGATGAATTTGTCAAGATGCATTCACTTGGAGCTGAAGTCCAAGCACATCAAGAAGCATTGAAAAAACCCAAAGATACTTAAACATCTATACATTTCTAATTTGATGAAGGTACACCACAGTGCCGTACTATCCATGGATGTTCAACAATTTTATCTAAGGAAAGACGCTCGGATGGTTCTTTGCGTAGAATTTTTCGGATTAGATCACACGCTGGAGTCGACAAATGTGGTGGAAATTTTAGATCAACGTTTAGAATGCGTTGATACGTCTCAGTTTGTCCTTCAGCTTCAAAAGGGGGTTCTCCAACAAGAAATTCATACATGAGAATGCCCAATGTCCAAATATCGACCTACAACATTATTAGGATGATACATAGAGGATTGAAGCATGTACCATTTCATTGTGGGGTTTATGTTCACACATTTCTGGTGCAAGGTAATCTAAAGTACCACACATTGTATTACGACGTGATGTTGGAGCATGAACTGACCACCCAAAATCTGCTAGTTTAAGTTCACCCTACGCATTGATAAGCATGGAATCAATTAACTAGCATTTGTACTTGATACCCAACAAGAATATTTTCAGGTTTGATATCTCGATGAATGACATGTTTACTGTGCATAAAAGCGAGTGTCAATGCAATTTCTTTGACATAGCGTGCAGCCACTGGTTCAGAAAAATATTGTTGTTCTTGTAATCGTTTGTACAATTCTCCTTGTGCAGCATATTCAATGATAAGATAAATGCGCTTTTCATCATGAAAAAACCCATACAATCGCAAGATATTTTTATGTCGTAAATGTGATTGAATTTCAATTTCCCGACGTAATTGATGCTCGACATTATTCTTGACAAGTTGTTGTTTTAATAGTACTTTCAATGCAACAATATGCTCGGATTTTTTCTCTCGTGCTAAATACACAGTACCAAATTTACCTTTTCCAAGTGGTTTTCCAATATCAAAGTCTGTTAATTTCCATCCTTGATGCATATTTGTTGTATCATTCATCTTTTGTGTCTCGGAAATGCTTGCTAAGCCTACCATTTCATTACAATCACTTGAATCCCTTGGAAATACCGGAATTTGACGCCGATTTCGTTGTTCCTGCATGTTGACGAAACAAAGTCGCACTAAGAGAACTAGACATTGCAGATACAGCGCCATTCTTCTTTCTATCGTCTCTCCATGCCGTTCGCATCGGCTCGGACGTTGCCATCGGCAGATCTCAATTCAAAATTCAAATTCAATACATTTTCTCATATTAATTTTCAAAACCTCTATAAATCAATCTCATCCCGACTCTGCCGTCGATATAAACAGGCGCCAAAATCTATACAAACAGACAAGTAAAAAATTTGCTGAGAACCTCTGAGAATGGATTAACAAATACAGTTGCAATCTTAAACTCGTAGATGATGAAGCGAGTGCCATTGCCGCAATCGCATCGAACTGCAGCGATGAGAGCGACGAATACAAAGGAAAACGTGTGTGTAGGCGATACTAGTGTACATGTGCAATGTGATATTAGTCCAGTTTTTAAAATGCCGCTTCGTGCCACTGGAAATGAGCAAAATCGACCACCATTACGTGTTTTGGACAAGAACAATGCCATCAATACAGACAATACAACGAAAGAACGAGTATGGAGACTTGTAGACTTTGATATTGGGAGACCTTTAGGCAGTGGCAAGTTTGGAACAGTGTATTTAGCACGAGAAAAACAAACAAAATATGTCGTTGCATTGAAGGTACTTCAAAAGAACCAACTTGTGAAAGCAAGAGTCGAACATCAATTACGTCGGGAAATTGAAATTCAATCGCATTTACATCATCAACATATTTTAAGATTATATGGCTACTTTTATGATGAAAAACGAGTGTATTTGATCATTGAATTTGCTGCTCAAGGTGAATTGTACAAGAAACTTGTACAAGAAGGAAGATTTGATGAAAGTACAAGTGCTAAATACATTTATCAAATTGCAAGTGCATTGCAATTAATGCATCGAAAACATATCATTCATCGAGATCTCAAACCTGAAAATATCTTGATTGATCACAATGTATGCTACCGTTCCTGACCATGTTATCTAATTATGTGTAGGGGGATTTAAAACTTGCAGACTTTGGCTGGTCTGTGCATTCATCAAGCTCTAGAAGACATACTCTTTGTGGTACTTTGGATTATTTGGCTCCTGAAATGGTGCAACATCAACCTCATGGTGCCTCGGTTGATATTTGGACCCTTGGAGTTCTCATGTATGAATTTCTCGTTGGACAACCTCCTTTTGAAGCTGAAGGCACTTCAGAGACGTATGAACGTATTCTTCGCGTGGACATTTTCTTTCCTCCACATATTTCACCGCTTGCAAGAGATCTGCTGTCCAAAATTCTGGTTAAAGAGCCTGATTGTCGTTTATCCATAGACTCTATCCTTGCACATCCATGGATCGCACAGTATCAATTTTAAGATGTACAATAGCTTGATGTCTATTTGATTTAATGTAGAAGTACTCGTACAGATTCTTTGAGTTGATCAAGGACCGAATCCAGTGTATCTGAAGCCCATTCTTCTACCACTGGTACTGATCCTTCCAATGCTTTCATATCTGTACACCAAGTCTCAAGCCAACTAAGCAAACGATCAACTTGAGCTGCTGTGGTTGCTATTGTGGATTCAAATTGAACTTCTAATGCAGGTTCGAGCTTTTGAGTGTACAAGAGTGATACTTTTTGCTCCATGTATGCATCAATAGCGCCAAGAACAGCATAAACCTATTGATAATGAAATTGGACAATGTAGAAGTGAACGTACACAAAAGAAAAAGCTCAGTAGCCACAATATCCACAATACAGAGTCTGTGAATGTTGCTTGAACACTGTTTTCTTGAGGTAATGGGACTGTAGTTGGTTGAGCAGGTTTAGATAGTTTATTTGGTGGTTTGGTTTGTAAAGGTATTTCAGCAGGAGCAGGTACAACCACTTGAGGAGCAATAGGACCAACGAAGCTTGACATTTTTGCCGTTGTAGTTGCTTCTTTTGATGGAATTGGAGATGGTTGTTCGTATCTGCTTGGACGCAATGGACGAAGAGATGTTTTGTGTGCTGGAATTCGCTTCTTGTCTCGGAAGGATGATTTTGGATCAAATCGAGGAGGAGTTAATTCTTCTTCGTTGGGAGTAAATACATTGCTTGGAGATGTTTGTTTGCCTCGAGCATCTGGGGTAATTCGACTTCGTCTTCTGAGCTCAATACTGGTAGGTGATAATGGTTCTTGTATATTTCCTTTGTCAGCTGGTTGAAGACTTGGTAAATCAATAGTATTTGCTTGAAAAGGCGGACTTGGAGAAGCACACGCAACTTCATGAACTTTAGTATCACTTTTTGTGCTAAGACGTTGATAGCTTTTATCTTCATTGTGAACAATTTGAGATAAATCACTGAGAAATGGGTTGACTTCATTAGATTGCGATGCATTGACTTCTTCAGATTGCTGGTTTTGTACAGTTTGTGGAATTTCATTGTTGGGAGGTTTTTCAATTGTTTTTGCTTCTTGTTTTGAGCTTTTGGGGACTGAAATTGTATGTATAACTGAATTGCTTGGCTGTAGAGAGGAAGAGTCAAGACTTGTCATGCCCCATTCTGCATGAAGCAATTTCTCGATATCTTCTTCTGTTTCTTCATTGAGAAGGTTGCTGCAAATGCTTTGAACACTGCAATCGAGTGGATCGATTAAATCATTTTCTCTTGGCGATACAGTGCTTACACTCCAGCTTGGACCATATAATTGTTCCCGGTTGTTGAGAATGCCAGAGGTATCAAGCGATGATTCATTGTCGTCAAAGGAGTCATACGAATATTTACGTCTTGATGCAAGTTCTAGCAGCGAGGCTAATGGGGATTCTTTAACTTTTGGGCTTGGAAAGTTTACATCTTGGTTTTGATCTAAAGAGTTTTCATTGTCAGGTAAACTCTCCAGTTTATTTGCTTGGAATAGCCACTGGTTTGGTCGAAGTGATGGTTTGGATACGGGTAGTCGTAATGGTGATATTGGAGAAGTTTGTGATGTACTTCTTCCAGGTGATGTAAAAGATTTTGATTCTGAATCCAACATTGGACTTGCTTGTGATGTATTCAACGGCGTGGGTCTGTTAGTAGAGCTTTTATACGATGGTGACGATGTGACGTTCATTGTGTTTTTGTAAGTGGAATAAATTGATGTTTCTTGAGCTTCATGGGACGATTTTAAAGTTTCGATGTGAACTGCTTTTGATGATAAACTCGTTGTGGTAGCTGTCGTCTCTGTTGACGGTGTAAAAGAAGAGTCTTGGATTGTAGACAGTGTATCTTGGCGTAGTTTTTTTGATGCAGAAAAAGAGTTGTTATCATGTGCTAAACTACCACTTCTTGATGGCAAACATGCCGTAAGGGGTCTCGTAATTGTTGGTTTTTCAGGTTTAGCCGTCTCGACAAGAGTTGATAGTTCATCAGGCATATTTTCAAATGAAATATCTAATGAATAAGCTTCTTGATCAATTTTCGTTGATGATGATTTTGGATTAACAATTAGAGCATTGCGAACGGTAACATTGGACAAATCAATAGCACGTCGTGAATCATCTATCCTTCTTGGACTATCTTCTTGTGGTGAATCACTTTCTTCCTCTTCTAATTCAAGAATTGGTGGTAATCCAGAGTAGATACTTGGTGGATAATAATGTTGTGCTAATGTTGATTCAGGATATTCTTCTGCAATTCTTTCAAACAATTCTGGTGGAAGTTGTTCATGTAAAAGACGTAAATTTTCTTGTCTACACCAATCTGTAGCACATTTTTTCATAGATCAAATTTTACCCATATTCACATAAAAGACAAAAAGCCATTCTTGCTTGTGTCTGTACAGCAGTATCTTGATCAAATAAGCTTTTCAAAATAACTTTACGTAAAGATTGATAATTGTTTTGTTCAAGTACTTGTTCAGGCATCCAAAACCTGAGTAAAAGTACCATTAATGACAAACACATCATTCTTTTATCACTATCTACTCATTCCATCATGAATTTCACAAACAAGAATACTTTATATACCTTGTTTAGCCATTTTGAATGCTTTTTCAAGTAGTCCCACTCGATATCTTGTAGCTTTGGTCATACTATGTAGACATTGTCTCGCAGACAATGCAATTACTTGCGTTTGTTTCTTCTTGGTGGCTAATTCAAGCACAGGAAGCAATAAAATCTCGGAAATCACTTCAAATGCAGGACCACATAGCCATGCAAGTGAAGACACAAGACTACATGTTTGCTTAACTACTGCAGGTCTTCCATCGTCCAACGATTGTAGTAATCCATCCTACACAACATACTACGTACGATTCTCTTTGTCATAGCGTACCACAAGCACAGTAAGAGCATCAACCAAGCGAGATTTATCATGTTCTTGATGCTCGTCAATGCTTATATCCATCGCAGCAGTCTCAAGCTTCTTCATAGCACTCACACGACCCACCCACGAACTCGTTCGGTTCGATAGCACGTTCTCACACGCAGCAATCTACGATTTATCCATTAGAAAAGCCATTAAACACACATACATAGAGCGCTATTTCTTCCTCTTCTTGTGCCATCTGATGCCGATCGCAAATGAAGCAAACGCGGCTCTCTGCCAAGAACTCGAACGACTGATTGAAGCTGAAGCTAAACGAGCAGCAAGCCATAGTCGAGGGACTTCCCACGTTGTAGCAAACTACAAGAAAGCATTGCATTCAATCCGTCATTGTCCCGACGTCATAACATCAGGAGATGAAGCAAGGAAGCTTAAAGGCATCGGCAACTTTATCGGACAAAAGATTCAAGGGATTCTTACACGACAACAAGCGACTACAGAGCAAATAAACCAAGCTGTTCGAGCTGTCATTGAGCCTAGAAGAAGAGAAGAAAGAAGAGAAAATGTCAAGTATAAGCCTGCCAAAGGAAAATGTAAGAATTTTAGAGATGAAGAAAGAATTGATTAAATGTAGTGCCATGGTATGTTGTGGTAGCATTGCAACAACTTGGAGCTACGTGTGAAGAACAATGCGTAGATCATGAAACTTTACTCGTGAAAATGAAAGAGTTGGGGGTTTGAAAATGATGATATCAATGTTATGATGATATTGGAATAGTATGTTGGAGAACATGTTAATTTGCGTGCAGGATTACCGGCACTTGTAAAGACATATCAAGTTGTTGCTAAAAGTTCAATGCATGGACATCTTTACTTGACAATGGAAGGTTGAAATATTATGGTAGAATTGATTTTGATGGATTTGTAGGCATTGCAAGTGCTCAATATTGTAATTGTGAACAAATAATCTCAAGTAGTATAAATACTGTTGCTAAACCTGTTGTGGCAGCTGTGGAATTTGACTGGAAATCAATTAATTTAGCTCCAGTTGAAAGAAAACATGCTACATTGGAACATGCGCAAGATGAATGGGAAATTGTATTGTTATTAGATCATCGAGAGGTTGGAAATGAAAGAAATACAATGATTGAATTGAATTTAGATGTTGTCTCGAAGAAATCGATCTGTTTTTGAAAGGAAATTACTGGAAGCAAATGTTAATTGTGAAGTTAGAAGTCTACATCTTGGTGATATGATATGGATTGCTCGACGTGAAAAACTTGTTAATGGTATGACTGCTTGCACCTTAATACCTTAAATTTGCATAGGAAGAACAACTCTTGAGGAATTTGTGCTCGATGTTATTGTTGAAAGAAAAGCAGTGTCAGATTTATCTATGAGTATCATCGATAAACGCTACACAGAGCAAAAACAACGTCTTGCAGAATCTGGCTTGCGTTATGTTATTTATCTTGTCGAAGGCTCTCTTTCTACAAACACTTCAGTTGGTACAAATACTTTGCAGACATCATTAACTAGAACTCGAGTACATCTTGTTTTATCTAGCTTTTCACAATGGAAAATAGGTCCAAAACAACTTTTTAGTTCATCATGCTACAACTCCTGATGAGACTGTGGCATTTCTTGCATCAGTGCATTGGCATATTGCGTTTGAATTTAAGAAATACTATCGTTGTTCCAACACAGTACCTCGATTAAACCAACAATCAAGTCTTCCAGAATCTCTTTTGAATTTTACGTAAGAATTAGCTTGTGAAAAAATGAATCATTTGTGTCTAGACAATTGATTCCTCTAACGTGGCAACCATACGCAGACTTTAGCTCCCAATCTCGTAAAAAAGCAGCTTTAACTACTGGAGATATCTACCAAATGATGTTACTTCAGGTTGAAAAACAATATGAATGACATTAATTTGGTTGTGTAGACACCAGGTATTAGTGCTGCAAGAGCCAAGACTTTAAGTGCATCCCAGCCAACATTTATGAGGTACAAACACTAACAGTGGATGGTTGATGAATGATACCTTAGCCTTTGGCAAAGTTTGAGTGCAAATGAACGAGCAAGTAGCAACACAGAGTTCTTGCAAACACTTTTTACAGCTAAAGAGTACTAACCACTGATACTTTATTACGCAACACGGCGTTGAATTTCAAGAGACTTTTGGTAAGCTTGAATTGCTTTGTCATGGTCTCCTTTTTCAAACAAAATTTTTCCGAGCAAAGTCGAATTAGCTGCCGACGGCTCAAGTTCTAATGATCGTTCCAAAGCAAGTACTGCACGATCTAAATCATCATCTGCATAGTATGCTTTGCCCAAATACGAATACAAAACTGGGTCTTGTGGAAGTAACTCAACAGCACGTTCAAATGCAGCCACAGCTCCACTTGCTGAACCTTTTTGTAGCATTGCTAGGCCGAGACTTACAAGTGTGTCGACCTCTTGAATATCTTCATCATCATGATGTGAAGACTCAGCCACAGGACTGCTCACTTCAGCTTCATTGTCATCTTCTTGTTCAATTTCTTCTTCCTCCTCATCACAAATCAAATCTTGAACAGGAGTACTCGTATCGACTCCATCGATATAGCGTGATACTGCATTTGCAGGACTTGCACCAGGTTCTGGGCTTTCAGAAATATATTCAAGGTTTGATGGTGCCACTGGGGTCGTTGGCTTGAGGTATTTGGCCACAAACGTCTCTCTATCATCAAGACTGTACGCTGTGTCGCGCTAGAAATTTATTAGCACTTGTTGTCATGATATTTATGTACAAATTCAAAATACGTATCACGTGAATCGTGGTCTGTCAATGATGTATCCCGAATATCATCATTGTAAGAAGAATCAACGATGTCTAAAATTGAACAATGAGTTTCACTAGGTTATTTCTTTGAGTACCAGAGACTGTCGTCGAGTGTTGTGGTGATGGGGCTACAGGAGACTCTGGTGCTGCTGGAGGTGGTGAAGCTGGTGGTGTGGGTGTGCTAGCTGCAGCATGCTGTGGTGTAAGCCCAATAATTGATTGATCTCTTGTAATTGAAAGCCCCAAGTCTTGAGCTCTGGAAAAACTACTTTCTTCCGTGTTTCTCGCACTCGTGTTTTCACTCAAGTTGGTTTGACGAAGCAATAATTGTTCTGCTTGTTGTTTTTCTTCCATAAGCTTGGAAACCTGTTGTTGCAAGAGCATAACTTGCATGTTCATATCCTCAAGCATCGTGTCTTTATCAGTATATGCTGGGACTTGAATCACTTGTGGTGGTGGTGGTGGAAGTGGTTGAGATGTGTACATGTGAGGTGACATATCATCGGATCGAGATGAAGAAGCTGAATACGTTCGATGAGGTGGTGGAGGTGGAGGAGGCACAGTGTAGCCTCGTTGAGAACTACTACCAGACATGCTTCCTGCAGAATATGTTCTTTGCATAGTGTTGGGCATGGTACGTTGGACATATGTGGGCTGTAAGACAGGACCTCGTTGACTCATCATAACCACGTTCTCAGGTTGGAGCTGATCGCCATGGGTGAGCATGTCAAAGCATAAAACACACACACGTTGTCGAGATGTGAGTCCAAAATGAGGAAGTTTAAGCTTTTGTTTTGCTGAATGATCAGTACAGATTGACTGTCCACAATTGCGGCAATGATGACGCTTTTTAAATGTACCAAATTTGCACGAACAAATATGACAATTAGGAGCATTCATCCATCTATCCCAAGATGTAGGGAATGACACTGAATAATCTTACCTTGGAGGTAAAGATACTGTAATACGATTAGTATATCGACGGGTTTGAGTGTAGGATGGATCAATCATGTATGGCTGCTCTTCGACTTCCATAGGGATTTCCATATTCATCGGTACAAGCTACTTGTCGATAAGAAGAGAAAGAAAAGTAGGAAAATTGTACATTTTCCGAGAGAGAATCGTTGTAGCTTCGTTGCGAATTGTAGCTGGACGAAGCAGTGTTTCGAAAAGATGGTGCAGAGTGCGATGCAGGACGCTGTGGTGTTCCGCTGCTGTACTTGCGCATTACTTCTTCATTAAACACACCGTCTAGAAAAAAGTAATTGAACAAAGACGAGCGCATGTCGTACCGTCTCCATGTTCGCTCGATTGCGACTGAACGCGTTCAGGGAAGCTTTCACGTACACCATGAATCTTTTGCACATGATCTCGCATTTCTTCAAGCAAATGAATCGTTCGTGATGGCAATTTATACTTTTTTGCAAGTGTAATCACATCTTCATTCGTAGGTGTTTTCACTAACACAGCTTCAGGGTAATTCGCCAACAATGCTTGTAGCCATTCAACATTTGATTGACTCTTGATTGCAATATGCAAAGGAAGTAATTTTCCAGAGTTGAAGGCCCGTGCACCTTGGGGATACGCTTTAAGCAATAGCATGAGCATTTCCTGGGGCGTTTGGCTGTCTGTGCACGCCCAATGCAGCGGAATCATACCATAGATGTCTCTCTCCTGTGCAGCCAGTGGATCTCTCTCCACAAGTGCACGTAAATCAGCCCATTTTCCCCCTTCGGCCAGCCGCGTTGCCTCGCTCCTCTTGGCCGTCATCTTGTTGACTGTTACTTATATACCTAATGGCCAGTCAATCCTGATAATGGGTTGTTTAGAGCACCCCATTAAGTGAAAAGCAACATAATTGTATTGATGTAATCTGTTATATTAGGAAAAGGTGGTCATGGGATATGTGTAGATTAAGTGTGTATTTAGATAATGGGATCTTCTCAATACCCTTTTAAAAGAATCTCATTGTTAATACAAGATAGTTTCAGATCTTATTTAGTAAAGGTGGTGGTGAAATATGTGACAATCTATCGTAAAGGGATCGTACCAACACCCCTTTAAATCAATTACAATGCAAATTTCATCATATTTTAGAGTTTGATTTAGAAAAGGGGATCAGTAGAATGATGGTCTTTCCATAGTGTTGATTTCCATGTGACGATCCTCACAATAAAATATTCGAACGATGCAGAAGATGGCAGAGACCATGATGCTTGTGCCTGTGTATGTGGATCAAGCACCGTTGATTGTGCCTGTTCCATTGAATGTGTTGATTGAGAGAGAGAAGAATGGGTTGAATGAGTATTTGGAGGCATTTTGGAAGATGTATGGCTTACCGTTGGACGATTTCAATGTTGTGCACGAAGCTCTTGCGATGGATACATGGATAATGGATGGAAATGCTGCTGTACTTATTGCGGAGAAACAACATTCGAGATGGATAGATATGCCTTCGATCAGTATCGCAACGAGCATCTGCGAGTACATGGAACGAGAAAAATCACATCCAAAAGTGTTGGATCCTTTGACATGTGTAGTGACACTTGAAGCTACGTTTGATCGTACAAAAGCTATCAAGCATTATCTTTCAACATATCAACATAATTATACTGTACAACATCAAGACGCAAGTTGTAAACTTGAAGACAACTTCAATATTGAACCATTATCATCACAACAATGCTCAAGTACCAATCTTTATTCCAAAGATTATATGGATCTAGACAACTTTATTTCGTCTGCTATTGATCCACAATTGTTTGCCAAAGAAGATTGTTCTTCCAACTTGACAACAAGTTGTCCAATATCACACTTTTCGAACAATACTCATATTCCATTGAATTCCCATTTTCGTACAATGAACACAAG
Source organism: Thraustotheca clavata (assembly GCA_002081575.1). Classification (NCBI taxonomy): domain Eukaryota; phylum Oomycota; class Saprolegniomycetes; order Saprolegniales; family Achlyaceae; genus Thraustotheca; species Thraustotheca clavata. Next base: position 596 of record JNBS01000347.1, on the reverse strand, counting down.
CTGTCCAGTTATCCCTACTGCTAATGCACCACTTAACACAATCCTTGGCATTGTAGCTGCAGGAGTAGCTTTGATTACCATTGTTATTCTGTACCGATTTTATGTCCAAGCTACTGATCAAGTGGCGGAATCTGCTAAAGAAATTGCTCGTTTAAAGACAAATTATGCTCTCTCTCTACAAGCTGCAAGACGGGAGAAGACAGCAGCAGAAGAAGCTATGGCAGCAGCTACAGAATCAAATGAACTTCGTGACCAACTAAGGCAAATGAACGCAGTTTTGACTGCATTACAATCAGATCGAGTAATTACTCTGCAGAACCATCGCAGTGAAATGGCTGCTCTTCGTAAAACTATAGAGGAACAGAGTGCTCAATTGTATCTCAAAGACCAACAATTAAAAACACTACAAGAACGTCTGAAATCATCCCCACCTTCTGAAGGTACAAGGGCAGTACCAAGAGCCATGGGCCGTGCTATCCCTCCAACAACTATATCCCATGGCTTACTTGATAAAGTTATCTTTGGCCCGGTAGCTTTCATGCATGACACTTATGTACTTATGTTGCTCTGTGTAGAATATTCGACGTGGTGGACGT
>JNBS01000346.1:0-34564 GCA_002081575.1 Thraustotheca clavata | reverse complement strand
CATTTATAATCCATTCATTCTTCCTATACCATCTTTCTTCTCTCTCAACAATCCTTTACATCTTCTCACATAGATTGATAGTATTTACTATCTATCTTGTACTTTGTATAGTATACTTACTTTAAATCAATAAAATTACACTATAAAATTGTAGAGAATTACAATTGACAATCAATAATGTTATTCAATTTGACAAGTGGACAGAATATACAATTGTACAGGTACTGTCAGATTTAATTAGAGGGGAAATATTTCGTAGTGGCGTTAGTATCTCAGACGACACGCACAGTACGTGAACAAGATGGAGACGAATGAAGATGTTAATCGATGAAAATGTGTAGGGAGAATGCAACGTAATTCGGAAATGAGTTCCCGTGCCTTTCAGAAGAGCTCGTCATGGAAGGGACGTAGCAATAGTAGTGATATGACACAAGCTTCGAGTGTAAGTGGTGAATTTGTCTCGTCCAAGACGGGGTATTTGACAAAACGATCTATTGGATCCATTGATGCACTTGCAAACTGGCGTGAACGCTTTTTTGTCTTGTCTGATGGTAAACTTTGTTATTATAAAGTTGGTGGTGGCTTTTTTTCCAAGAAGAAGGAAGAAGAACAGGATTTGGCACATTTTAAAGGCCAAATTGAATTATCACCTGATACTGTCGTCAAGAAATCGAATATTGACAACAAAGCAAATTGTTTTGAAATTAATGCGAATGGGAAACGAATGTTTGCCCAAGCAAATACTGCAAAAGAATGTGAAGATTGGATCAAAATGATCAAAGCTCATGTTTCAGCACTACAACGTCTACGTAAAAGTGGCAGTGGTGAAGATTTGATTAAACCTACGCTTGCACAAACGGAAGCTTCTGCCTTTGCTGCTACATTAGGTGGACCCAAACCTAATGACCAAGATTACACACGTCCAAGTTTGTTGGAAAGTCATGATATTGTACGCAGTGCTGAAGCCTCGACAGATCCAAAAGATGTTGTAATTAAACAACTTCTTGAAGAAAATCGACAATTACGTGAACAACTCATGCTTAAAGATCAAAGTAAGAGGCATTGTCTTTATTACCTAATTATGATCTGACTAGTTATCCACGAACTTGAAAATAGCAATGGACAAGCAACGTTGCAACAAGCTAGGGATACTCTTGTTGGTAGCTCAAGCCTTGGCAACAATGGATCGAATCGTTCACTTCCTCGTGTTGGTTCTATCATTGGAGCTCCAAAGCAAATGTTGGATTTGCGTGATTTGCGCAAAAAACAAATTCAATTGTTTGATGCTGCTGAAGTTGGTAATTTTCATCTCATCTCGACACTTTTACGTGATAATGTGATTGATATCAATGGGGTTGGTATTAATCAATGCACAGCTCTTCACCTTGCTGCTCGTAATGGACATGCCAAGGCTGTAGCTGAACTTGTTGGACGTGGTGCTGATGTTTCTGCACGTACTGCTGATCGTCTTACACCTTTGCATTTGGCAGCTATGGAAGGACATGCTGCTTGTGTGGAAGAATTGCTTAAAGCTGGTGCTGATCCAAATACTACTGATCAAAATGGTAATGGTGCAATCCATCTTGCCGCTGAAGGTGGTAATATTGCTTGTGCCAAACTATTGATTGCTTATGGAGCCAAGACGGATGTACCAAATGCTTCAGGCTCTCTTCCTGTGCATATTTCACCTATTGGACATCCTATTCGTGTCCTTCTTTCTGGTGGTGGTGCTACTTCCAATTCTGTAAATCCTGTACAACCACCCAAGATTGATCCTACGGATGTAAACAACAAGGATGAAATGCACGTCACTTTTAAAAACAAGTACCACGAAAGTTTGGCACTTGGTCCACGTGATTTTGAATTTGTTAAAGTTTTGGGCCGTGGTGCCTTTGCTAAAGTGTACCTTGTCCGTGGTAAGGGTGCCAACAAGGATAAATGGTTTGCTTTGAAAGCATACAACAAACAAGCCATTGTACAAAAGAACCAAGCCCAGTACATTCATACTGAAAAAGCAGCACTGCAAGCTTGCTCAGATCATCCATTTATTGTGAGTTTATATTACGCTTTCCAATCGCAAGATCGTCTCTTTCTTGTTATGGAATATTGTGGTGGTGGTGATTTGCTTTCAACTCTTACACGTCGTAAAGCATTTACTGAACCAGAAGCTGCCTTTTACATTGGTCAAATTGTACTTGCATTATCACATTTGCACTCAAAAGGCATTGTATTCCGTGATCTCAAACCTGAAAATGTGGTACTTGATCTTGACGGCAATGCTCTTCTCACAGATTTTGGTATTTCCAAAGAAGGTGTTGCAGATCATTCTTCTGCCAATACCTTTTGTGGTTCTCCAATGTATTTAGCTCCTGAAATGTTATCTCGTTCAGGCCATGGATTTGCATTGGATTGGTACTCAGTTGGCGCTCTTCTCTTTGAACTTCTTACGGGTCTGCCACCATTCTACACAAATGATAAGAAGCAACTATTTCACAATATCCTTCGTGGCAATTTAACAATCCCAGAATACATTTCACCTCAAGCACGGGATTTGATTCAACGTCTATTATGGAAGGACCCAAATCAACGTCTAGGCAGTGGACCCCGTGGAGATAAAGAAATCATGGAACATCCTTTCTTTTCATCTTTGGACTGGGGCAAATTATATCGTAAAGAAATTTCACCACCATTCATACCTAAAATTGAACTTAACAATGGTGTTCCCGACACGTCCAATTTCCCAAACGCTTTTACTGAACAAGAAATCACTGAAATTGAACGTGGTTTGGCCCCTCCTCCTAATGCTCAAGGTCAACTACAACGCTCTGCCAGCAAAGAGCAAAAGGAAAGCAAGCTGTTTAAAGATTTCGATTTTACACCCGAAGTAAAACTCGACAACGAAGCCACATTGTATGAAGCCCAACTGCTCCTACACCAAAACAGCGTCAAGAACCAGAAGCCTCCGCCGCTCGTGGAAAGCGACGAATACAGCATCTAAAGTTTTGCATGTGATCTTGCTAGAGACACAATGGTAGTCGCGTGTCGATCGTAGAACAAAACGGAGTTGTGTTTATCCTAGCCAAAAACCTGAGTTCTCCTGTCTTTTTAATCTGATGTAGCTCTCATGCGTCTTGCTAATAATTTCATCGGCGGCTTCGGGGCTCGTCATTGTGTCTTGTGCGAGCACGTTCTCGGGTTTTCCTTCAGGCAATTTGTAGTTGCGTAGCCAGTCGATGAGATTTTTAATCACGTGAGGCTTGTACTGCATTAGATCGTTGGCATTGTGAATGTGAGGAGCATCAGGGTCACTGAGAGAAATCGCTATGATTTTATGATCAATTTCATCTTGATCGATCAATTCCAAACTTCCGAGAACTCGGACAGGATTAACAGAACCGATAGGAAGTACTTGATTGCCAACTTCAATAACATCAAGTGGATCATTATCACCACCATGACCGTGTTCATCTTTGTCACTTGGGTCTTCCCATGTTTGTGGAAGCATACCATAGTTGAAAAAGGGAACACCATACATGTAGTAGCGTGTAGAATTGAATTTAGTAGTGTCTTGCATAATTGCATTGAATTCATGCTTCTTGTTAACTTCCATCTTTTCCATACGACCCTTTTCAATTTCAACAACAAAATTGACTGATCCATTGCCAGCATAAAGAGGAATATCGTGCCAAGCAGAAAATTTCGTTGTAGCATTGCGTAAATATAAAGCAAAATTTCTTGTGCCAAGAACACCACTAGTCTCAATGTCTTCTCGAGTTGGAAGGGTGCGGAATGGTACTGCGAATTGAATATTCGATGGTGCATCAGGTTGTTGATAGTACTGAATCATAAGATCCCAGCCAGATTGAGCCATAAAACCTGGTGGAACACAAGTTGGATTGGATTCCCAGTCCATTGGAATTTCTCCATTGCAAGGCTGCAACCCCAATTTTGCCATTAATCTCATGCGAGTACCAGAGATGGACAAGAAATCACGTTTAGATCTTCCTGCCTCCATTGGCTTCATCTTATGATCGGTCACGTCGTAATAAACTTTAGAAAATGACAAAATGTTCATATCTTCCATACCAGGAGCAAGGTGCAACACATAGCGTCCGTGGTCACCAGCATACATGTCTTCTTTTCTGTCAGATCGTTTAATACCAGCAGGATCTCGACCAACAACAAAGTAGCTTGCTCCAGCGTTTTTACGCGATTTAGCATGCCATTGCACTTCACGAGGCCCAGCATAAACCATAGGAGATGGCCAAATCGATAGCACTGTCGATTCTGGATCAAGCATTTTATCGTTGATAATTGCAACATGTTGGTTGACACGAACGTTGAGAGGAACATCGTCATCTTTGGTCCAGCCGCCAAGAGGTGAAAGCCATAAAATTGGTTTTTTGTAGCCAAGTTTGAGTAAATGTTCGCGAGCAGTGTTCATAAGATAAGCGTGACCAGCATGCGTAGGATTGCGAGTTTGAAATGCAAGAACAGCGTCTGCACCCAAATCTTCAAATTTCTTTCGTAATTCTGCTGGGGTCAAGCGATATTGATCTAGTCCATCGTTGTATGTAATTCGATTTAAAAGCTCAATTTCGCCACCAAGGAGATAGTCTCCAGACTTGAGAATACTAGCAATGTAAGGATGATTCGAGTCCATAGCACCAAAAGTTCGAGTAATTCTTTCTTCCTTTCTATGGTCATAAACTTCAGGGTCACTTAAAATTGCAACTTCTCGTCCAGAGCGATCAACCAAAACAACGTTTTTAACACCATTGACTGCTGCTTTTGTTGCAGCAGTAATAGGTAACACAATGGGAACTGGTAGATTTACACGACTACCTTTGACAAGTCCTTCATTGGAGTATTCCGAAAAGTTGGTAGGTGCATGAGGATCAAGTCTTCCTGCTGTTAGATTGTCCGAATCGAATACAACAGAGCTGAAGTGTAAGCATTGAAGATAAGCACCTTCACGCATAAAACCACGAAGTGGGGCTGCCCAGCCTTCACCGATAACTTGAAGCCAATGCAAGTCTTCGTCACGTAATAACACTCGAGGCCACGAACTGTCAACTCGTGGAGGAGTAGGGATATCGGGGTACAATGTCGTGAAGTTTTCAACAGCATTTCCACCGTCAGCAATGGCTACTCCAGGATACCCTTGTGGCAGCTCTTTCACACCAGTAAACAATCCTTTTGCTTTGAGAAAATTGAGTAGAACATCAACTTCGCTTTCTAGCGTCATATTGGGTGTAAAGATCGTCATATCGGGGTTCAATGGAGCTTCATAAGGAGCTGAAATTCCTGTGAAATGTTGAATTTTGCCTTCCACAGCTTTTTTGTACAATCCTTTAATATCTCGTGCCATGACAACTTCCAGTGGGGTGTCAACAAAAATTTCATAAAATGGAATATTCATTTTCTTGTGCAATTCACGAACTTCATCTCGATGTTCTCTGTACGGTGAAACAAGTCCCACAATTGTAATAGTTCCAGACGATGCAAACAACGCCGCAACTTCACCAACTCTTCGTACACTTTCAGCACGATCTGCAGCTGAAAATCCAAGATCACGATTTAATCCAATTCGTACATTATCCCCATCCAAACGATACACTTGCAATCTTCGATGAATAAGTTCACTTTCCAAAGCACGTCCAATTGTGCTTTTCCCACTACCCGATAATCCCGTCATCCAAATCGTCGCTCCTTTTTGTCCGATTGCTGCATATCTCGTTGCATCCGACACGACAGATTGATCCCAATATACATTTCTTGTCATTTGTAGTTTTTCCATGCGTTGTGCAGCACAACTTTCATCATTAACTTCATATAAATTGCCCGTTGAGCCCAAGATCAATAAAAATACCAAAATCACATACGGAGTGATCGCAAAAACCCACCAAAAAGCTCCTTTCCAATCTCTTGGACTTACATCACGCGTAGACTTGATATCCATTGGCGCCAAAGCCTCATCGTCCTCCACCATCTTCACTGAAGCGTACTGCACTGAGTCCTGCTTCCCCATCTCCCGCGCAAATTTGCAAATGCATCCGACCTCGAATAAAAAATCAATACTTCGAAAAACGAATTTCGAAGTTTTAAATTATGTTCGAAATGCAGTGGTTCACGACGTCACGTGGTGCATTACATGGATGGAAGCTAATATTGTTTAAGAATTGTTAAATGAATATTCTCTGTGTATTTGATGCTAGATGTAACTTGTTTAGTGAGGCATTGATGTGGTTTTGTTTGCATGAAAGGATTATGTTGAGAGAAAATAGATGCTTGAATGGTTCTTCGATAGTTGGGAAAGAAGATTAAGGTGTGTAAAGATGTGGGATTTACGTACTGTTGTAGATAACGCAGTGGTAGCTGATTAGATTGAGGGTTCTGCGTGGTAGATCTAATCGAAATTGGTAAAAAAATGAAGATTTAACGATCAAGATTACTCTCGTGTTGTGAGGATATCCATGGTTGTAAGATTGGTATTGACAGTACTTCCTACGATGAAATCAAGTTAAATTGGGGCTGAGTATTGCTACAAAATCGGTACGAATCTAGATGTTGCTGTATTCGTTGGGTATTTGGTAATGTCTTTCATCGATGCAAAGCAAAGGCATAAAAATATATAGAGTGTGTTAACTTCATTTCATGCATTAAAGTTAGCAAGAATAGTTGCCCTTTTGATTAATTACTGTACCCATTTCATTGGCTTTCATTGATGTTATGTTGGTCTTAATTCCAAATATTGCTAATAATGATAATGTATACGTTGTGTTTTTAAATATTATCATGTAATGGACAATTCTGTCAATACTAACGTGTGATATCACTCTAACTCAATATCTAAGGAAGTACACAAACTTTGTCCCACAAAATTGAAATAAGTTTAAAGGCTTAGCAAGAACCCAATATTTACCAGTATGGACGACACATTAATTTACTCTTCCGTTAGACTGTCTACGAGATTAAATATGCAGCAAAATGTGTATAATTAAGCCATTTTTGTTGCTTGTATTCAAACCTAAAAAACACAGCCCAAGAGTAATGTGATTAAGACAATCGACATCATCGAGCCCACCTCTAATGGTTCTCCTAAAATAAGCTTGGAACGAATAATGTGCTTCGTTAAGCATATATAAAGGTTTAACATTATAAATCTTAATGATCTAATACTTATTTTCTTCGTTAAAATAGTCCTCGTAAGCTATAATCATCTTTGTGGCCTTTATCTTGCTCTATTGGGTAATCCAATTACACATAGTGTTGGGGTACTTGTTGTATATATCACTTAATCTCTGCTGCTGGAAAAGAAATAGAAACCATATAGCGCGTGCCTTATCGTAATTCTTGATGCATGGCCATTGTAAACATTGTTGACGTCGTCTCAGATTTGTATTTAAACGTTAACTTTGACTAATCATATCTAGATTTTATTTCTATACGTTGATTGATTATAAACTTATACTTTAATCAATCACGTTGGAATTGAATTGGGTTGATCATCGCAATTTGAAACGAAACACACAATAACATTATTCAGCAAAAGCAAGAATATGTAGCCGTAGCTACTTAGTTTCGAGCTACATTGCAAACACCCGTGCACGTAGCACCAGTAAATTGTCCACCGTAAGTGGAACCTGTCAAGACAGCGTAGGCTTCTGGAGCAAGCTCGACGTAAGCCCCAGTGGTGAGACCGACACCAGCAGCTTGGAAAGAAATGACACAAGTGACGGACTTGCCTTGGTAAGAAACAGTCATCTTTTGATCGCATGAAGGCGTGTAAACATTAGAGCCTGGTGGCTTTGGAGAACCGCAGAAATACGTCCCAGTGGGCCAACGTGATTGAATACCGGGGCAGTCCACACCAACATGGGATGGAACAGCAAGGTTAACCAAGATTGGCACCCCGTTGCTTGGTGTCGGTCCTGGAGTTGATTGTGGTGATGTTCCGCAAATATTATTATCGCAGTAGCCTGCACCATTGCCGCACCAGCCATACTTGCTACAACAAGGATAATTGGAACCAGCAACACAACCAGCATTGCCAAAGTCAGGACCACATCGACCATCGGAACGAGCAGCATTTGGGCACGAACCTCCAGAGGTTGGAACTGGAGTGGATACTATGCCACAAATATTCGTATCACAATAGCCTGCACCATTGCCGCACCAGCCATACTTGCTGCAGCAAGGGTAGTTGGAACCAGCGACACAACCAGCGTTACCAAAGTCTAGACCACATCGATTATCAGGGCGGGCAGCATTTGGGCAAGAAGATGCTGAAGCGGAGTCACAAATATTTGTATCGCAGTATCCAGCTCCATTGCCGCACCAGCCATACTTGCTGCAGCAAGGGTAGCTGGAACCAGCGACACAACCAGCATTACTAAAGTCAGGGCCACATCGACCATCAGAACGAGGAGCATTTGGGCAGGAGCCAGCAGAAGCAAAGCCCAATAGTGCAAGGAAGGCAAGGCAGGAGGTTGTCACCATTGTTATCGAATTGAAAAATACTTTGGAAGGTCTTGTTTGATTGTGGTTTTATGAGGTGTACCATGAGGTTCTTATAGCCAGAAGGGCCAGCTATTGTGTGGTGATCCACTTCCTTAAATCTCATCTATACTGTTATCATTTTCACCATCATCATCGTTATTTGTAAAGCTTCTCGCATGCAGCAATATATGTTTGCCTGATAAGCAGCTACTGAAGAAAAAACGTCGCTTTGCTGTTCACGGTCTTTATATTCAAGAATTCTACACTAACTATTAATTGGATACTGCAACTGGATAACGTCATGGATGAAGTGCTCCTAGCAACTGTGATTGCTGATACATTATTGAAAAAGATCTGGCACGTTTTTTTGTTTCGGTGCTTGTTCAATCTGATATCTTTGTGTGCTGCAGCGAACAAGCATAAAGCTTGTTCAGTGGATTTCACGTTGGTTCTGCGTATGCTGATGTCGTAGCATAGAACCCAATTCATAATCGATTGTAAATCATTTAACGCTCCCTAGTTTGCGTCGTCTAGTGCTTGGAAAGACTTTAAACAAATCAAATTTAACAACATTATGATGTAAGATTTTGCAAAGCATAATGAATGCTTTTACTGACAGAAGTGTGACGAAGTAAATTTGTACAATAAAACACTGTGTATTCTATTCTAGATGGTGTGTAGTTTTGTTTGCATGATAGGATTGTGTTGTGAGAAAGTAGTATCTTCGATTGTTGGAATGAAGATGTGTGCAAAGATGGGGATTTACGTACTGTTGTAGATAACAGGATGTTGGTTGATTAGATTTATGCCTCCACGTGGTAGATCAAATTGAAATTGATAGAAAATTAAAGAGGAGATTACTCTTGTTTAGTGGGGATATCTATTGTTGTTCTAGATTTAAGGCTACTATCTTTTGAAATGCTACTTTGTTCTATAACTTGATGTAGTCAAGACTCTACTATATAATTGCAATTTGCTTTATGCTTCAAACTCGCAATTAGAAATCTCCAACTCAGTAGCAATTCGTCATATTTTCCTCTGTTAAAAAATCATTAATCTCCCAGTAGCAATCACTTAAATGTATCTACAACATCTATAATGTATTTGTAACATTCTCTTTAGACAATTATGCTCTGTAGCCTTCTCCATTGACTTTGAAGCTGAGGTAATTGACACAAATGCCATGCGCATTTTGCAAATAATATATTGAAGGTATGTTTTGGAGCTGTCTTTAATGTGAAAAGTGGTCTTGTCAACAGTTTAGTAACTATTCATGTTAATATAATTTACTCATTTTCACCAACTTGTGGCTAAATTTTTAAATTGCTCTTGTTCGCAATTACGAATGCAAAAAAAAAGGTGGGCTACTGCCATTGATGACTTCTCGACACAGGGATACACAATGGACTATAAAATGGAATTGCTAATAAACATAGCAATTCCTGTGTTGAAAAGTCATCAATGGTAGTAGCCCACCTTTGTTTTTTTGCATTCGTAATTGCCAGCAAGGCTTGATGTGGTACAAGCAGTGTTTATATGGTTGTACATCTCTACACACTGGTAATAAGTGTCATCCCAATCGCAAATGTTCTTGATAAATTGAGACCTCGTGCATTGATGAAAAATATCGGTGTCTTGCTACGCTTCCAATCTTGTTTCAACTTTGCACTTCCAGCAGCTCATCATCCAAAATCAAGACATGTTGGTCTACCGAGCACACTGGTGATAGCATAACTTTTTTCAATTCAATAAAAAATATCGTTCAATGAAAAAATGTGAGGGAATCACCAGTGAGTATCAAATAAAACCTTGCATAGTGAGTTGGGAAACTTCCAAAGCGCTAAGAAAATGTTTTAAGAACTCAGAGTACTGTGGTTGCCCAAAGTCAAGAACTCAAGAATAAACTGGTGGATCAGTATGCATAGTATAACTTTTGAAGACCTCTATTGTTTCTCCCGTAACCACATGCGTACTCATCCACCAATTTGCTCTTGAGTTCTTGACTTCGGGCAACCACTGTACACTAAGTACTTAAGAACATTTTCTTTAGTGCTTTAAAAGTTTTCTTTCTCACTCTTTCAACATTTACACCATCACCTCGTGAATGTCATCTCGATTTCGCACGAAGCTTACTTCAAAGTAATTGATAATATTTTCTGCTTCTATCAAGGACAATGAAGGAATAACACGGATGTTTAAGCCCATGATGGAAGCAGAAAATATTAGCACTTTTTACAAGCAGTTCTCAATAAAAAAGGCAACAAGTGGTCAGAAAGGAAAGACAAAGGAGCAGTGTCTAACTTTCTCCAAATTGGTCATGCATTTCGCTCAATGTTTTTTGTTGATCAAATCCTTTCCTCTGTCATGCTCTGATTAGCATCTACAAGAAGTATACTTATATCTTGCGTGCTGATGACAATTGTACTGAAGGATTGCCGTTTCTTGTTCAATGTAATACCACTGGATCTTGAGCAGTTACACTTTTAAAATGCGAACTTGGACAAAATGGTACCTTTTAGAATCCGCAATTATCCGGAATCGGATGATAAAATCCGGATAACGAACATGTTAAGAAAAGATTATGATTGGCTCAAGTAAACATTCCTCAGTTACAAGATTCGTCAATGTCAATCAAGTCACCTGTGAGTCACTTAAAGAAGTGATTAAGGAAGATAACAAGAAAGCGGCTTAGTACGATGCAGAATATATGTCCGCAAAAGGGTTATACGTGGCTAGCAAGGCAGCTGTGTATGTTGAAAACAACGCGATTGATGATGAAGAAGGGAATGCACAATTTTTGAGCGCATGGATGAAACAGCAGATATTGTGGATTGCTTTGGAGAAACCTTTTCAACGAAAACGAGGCGAAATTTACGTGATTGTATATGTTCCAAAAGCAGAGGAAGCATTGTCATATTACACTACAATTCCGGCAAAATTGATTGAACATGTTTCCTTAAATACCATACTGAAAAGACTATTGGTGAAGTAATGAAAATGCAATTGGAGTATTCGCTCTTTATTTGGTAGAGACTTTCATCGATGCAAAGCAATGACACACAGTGGACAACAATATATAGTGCGCTCATTTAATGCATTAAAGTTAGAATACTAGCACTTTTGACTTAATTACAGTACTCGCTTCATTGAACCTCATTGTAGTTATATGGGCCATTATTCCAAATAATTTTTTTCAATGTTTGTATTGCCCATGTTCACCATTTAATGGATAATTCTGGCAATACTTATATCACTTTAAGACCAATAATGGACAACTCTTTAACTTACTACCAAAGTTTAGCATTTTATTTTCCAGAACCATCAATTGGTGCTGCCATACCTCCAACAGTATTTGAATCCCAATATCATACCATTAGCTAGACAAAATGATAGTATTGGTGGTAATAATAAAACCAGAAATCCTTGTGTTGTTGGAACATGTAAATCTATGTGAACAATAGTTTTTATAAAATAACCAAAAGCCCTTTCTACATGATGAGCATTTTATTGCTGTCAACAGAAGGCCTTATTTTGACGTGAAAAATGATCGCAAACTGATCAACTTTAGCAAAAAAGTCTATTTTCTTAATACGAATGACTGTAGTTGACATATCAACACAAAAGCTCGGATACCCAACTGAGTTTATGGCCAAGTGTAAACATACTTCAATTAATATGCTATCGCTTATTTGTAAGATCATCGATGCCAATGAGCCCGCATTTCCTGTGGATATCGATAGAAACAAGTCAGTGGGTAATTTAAAAATGGCGATCAAGGAAGGCAAAAAGGAAAACGATTCAGTGTGATGAAAAAGATATCAAGTTATATTTGGCTAGCAAACAATGATGCAGCAACAAGATGATAAAGAAGGCAATGCACAGCACATTAATGAAACAGCAGATATTTGGGATTACTTTGACTAATTCTACGAACGAAAACGAGGCGAAATTCACATGTTGGCATTGGTTCCGAACAAGGTGGCAGTATTGCCTCCATATGCAATAGTTACGACAAAATTGATTCAACATGTAATCTTAAACCCCCAACCAGCACAAGAATCTCGAGAACACAAGTGCTGAAGGAGCAATTGGTGAAGCAATACAAATGTGACTGCGGGGAAAATCAAAACGGGGATTCTATGTTGCTTTGTATGGTCATGAATATTAGTCTACCAAGCTCTTTAGTTATTGCCTCACATATTTTCCGACGAGAACACGACGAAATTGTATGTGATTTTGGGGGAATTCTGTATGTGGACAATGTGCAAAATGGACTATTATTGTTTAAACCCATCGAAAGCGCTTTTGGTGACTTTGATATCGCTTTTCTTGTCAATAAGGAAGATCGTTTTACCTTGAAAATATTTAATCTAGAAATCAAGATGAACTTGCTTGTGGAAAGCTTGACAGAATAATAATGAAATGAACTTATTGGAAATACAAAATTGCCAGCTAATTGGAAGACAAGCACAGAACCGATTTATACTGAAAATGCACCAAGTTTTGATTTACTCACAACGTTTGGTGATTTGGATGGGAAGGCTCAGCAATTTCCAATCGGGTCAACACTACGTCCATATAAACGGTGTATAAACTTTCAAGCAGAAATGGCAGTCGCAAAAACAAAAAATGAAGGATGGCTATCAGACGAGTATGAACCTGATGATTTTTCAACAGAGGGATTCACATTGGAAGACAAGGTGAAAATGTTTTTCAGTAGCGAATTGAGCATTTCTGAAAGTCCTGATTATAGTTCTACCTTGATAACTTTTGAGGACTAATGAGTAAGATAATGGATAAATCATATCATGTTGATCAAATCTTCTAATGAAAATGGAAATTTCCACTCATGTAATTTTTAAGTATCATTATACTACGGATTAAACTAGTATTTTGTCTGTATTCCATTCTAGATCTAGCTCAAGGAGGGAGGATTTGGTGTGATCATCTTCGCGTAGAAGGATTGTGTCAAGAGAAAGAGGATCCATCAAGTTAATATCGAGTGAAGATGTATCTTCCATTCTAATGAAAAGAAATTATGATTAGATGATGTATGATTCAGATACTGTTGGAGATAACGCCATGGTGTAGCTGATTGTAGCATTGCTTGATGGCTCCACGTGGTAGATCTAATAAAGATACGTAGGAAAATGAAGAATTGTTGATAAAGATTACTCTGGTCTTGCAGAAGATATCCATGGTTGTTTTGGTGACATGTAAAGATCACTAGAAAGATAAAGAAAGATGAATGAGAGGATAAGATTACGTGGATGGATTTGCTTTAGTTGGACGTGGAGTTAATTGAGCGTCATCATCATCATGGAATGATTTTAGCCGTGAAAGAAAAGATGAAGTTGAAGCTAAATGAGAATAGGGAGGCATGGATTTATTCGTACGCCGTGATTCTCTTCGTTGTTTAGCAAACCTACAGATAATATAAATACAATCTCCACATGCCATTCAATTACCATCGATTCTTTATTGCATTATCTGTTCGTCCATGAAATAACTTTGCAATCTTACTCCACTGATTGCCATGTTCCTTGTGTGCTCTAATCAATAACTCTTCTTCTTCCTTGGACCATGGTTCTTTTCTAATTGTTGAATCTACATCACATATGCAAGTCATGAACCACGTTCTACTGTTCGTACCCAAATGATTGTGCCAACGTTCTCGGCATTGTTTTCCAGTGCGTACCCAACCAGTTTTTTCATCCGTCATCATCTTGGCTAGCTTTGACCAGTGTTTACAGCCAAGTTTAGCTACCAACGCAATGATCTTTGCATCTTCTTCTGCTGTCCACGCTTTCTTTCCGCTTTGCTTTGTCGTCTTCTCCATGAGGATCCAATAAGTTGATAAATGCGATCTTCCAGCAAAAGGTCACTTTTTATTCGCTCTTTCAGTACAAATCCTCTTGATTCATTGGCCATTATGACTTTTATAGTGCTTTTATTAGCGAATAAAAGGTGTGGATTTGTCTTCAGCTAAAGAAGACAACAATATCTTGCTAGCTAAGATAGCTTTGCGCGCTAATTTGTGCATCTCGATAGTAACACGCGCTTCGTAGTTATTTAGCTTGCGAGATTATGTTGCCAACTTGACAAACCTGTAAAAAATAGTATGAAATATGGCGGATGTCGCGGACATCTTGGGCGTGAGCGGCGCGGTGCGTCCGACGATCAAGAAAGAAGAGAAACCAAAGCCCAAGTCCAAGATTCATCGAGAGCTATGGCTTCTACAAGAGCATAACCCAAGTCAAGGCGTTGGGCTTGCGTTGGGTGGTCGATCGCACGTATCTTCGGTACCTTCGACCACTTTGCCCACTAAGAAATCATTGCTAGCTAATAAATCAACTCAACGAGTGAAATGGTAGACGATAGTACTGAAGAATGATCATTTCAATGATATGTAGGGTTCGACGCGAGTTTACCAATGTAGCACGAACTGATAACTTGGTTTTATCGCATTGGGTCAAAGCTTCAATGCCTGAAGGATTGGAATACCCATTTGCACGGTTTAATGTGACGTGTGAAGTGACTCCATGCTGCACAAAAGATGAATTTGATAAGGTTCTTAAGGATTATGTCGACACATCCATTCCACAGCCATGGACACTAGAAGAAACAATTAAACTTTGGGATTTGTGCAAGATGTATCAGCTTCGTTGGATAGTTGTCACTGACAGATATAATCTTCCACCACGAGATAAATATCCCCTTCGATCGATGGAAGATATTAAGTATTGGTATTATGAAGTGACAAGATTATTAATTGATCTACGACGGGAACCTACTGCTTTAGAAGCTACTGAATCAACTACTGAAGAAGCTGCAGACCAAGTAGCTCAAGAGACCACAGAAGGCAAAGCCGAAGCCACCCAGAACAATGAGATTAAAGTAGAGCCCAACGCAACGACTCAAGCTGAAAGTTCATCAGTTCAGCCACCAGCCAAGAATACCCCACCTGCATATCGATTTCACATCTCTCACGAGAAGCAACGTAAAGCCCAATTGGAAATATCATTTAATCGATCGAGTGCTGAAGAATCTGCAATCAGCAAACTTCAGGATGAACTTCGATCTATTGAATCCCAATTAAAGAAAGCAGTTGTCCGAGTTGACATGAAGAAGAAGAAGGTAAATCATTGTCATTCAAGCAACTCATCTTGTAATAAGGAAATGGCTGATGTTCGACACCATATCATTCATCCTGCTATGCCTCCAGGCGTTTACTTTCGAAGTACAACTCAAACCATTCCTGCAGGTGCAGCTAAAATGGGTTTAAGTGGTAAATTAGTTCGCAAGATGAATCTGGTTCTAGAAGAGGTACATATATATCAATTCCATTCCTACTAAACCTACTTTAGCTTCATGTACCACCACGTCCAATGCCTACGAAACAAGTTTGTGCATTGTACGACACAGTTCGACAAGATGCTCTTGGATTACTTGCATTAAAAAAAGCACTCGCAGTTAAAGCTACTGAAGTGTACACACTCAGTGCCAAGTATGAACACATCACAGGCCAACTTTATGAGCCTCGTACGCTTCTTCACCCCGTTCCTTATGAGGGCAAAGGAGACACAATTGATGGAACTATTGAAAATCACACTCCATTAATCCCAGGTAATTGCATACATTCATGCAATATCTTAAATCATTTTACGCTGTAGGTATTGGTAAAACAGCATCACAAAAAGGAGGTTCGACTCTCAAACGTAAAGCTGCTGCAGCTGTATCCAAACGTCCATCAAAGAAGCTCGCCTAGTTCTTCTAATATGATCCCGTTCTTTTTTGTTCTTTTACACAATATTTTTTTAGTGGGGGAATTGGATCATATTTTTTCTTTTTTTAAATCCCTCTTTTAATATCTTTTAATGCTTCTTTAATATGCATAAGGATGATAAGCTGGACCTCGACCGCGTCCTCTTCCTCGTCCACGTCCACCTCGAGGGGCGTAGCCACCACGTCCCCCGTAGGCTCCTCTTCCAGCGTATCCACCGCGGCCTCGTCCTCCGCGGCCGCCTCGGTTAGCGAAATTAAATCCTCGTTCGTTGACACGCTTTGGGGTAACTTTGAGTTGACGGCCACGGAATGTTGTATCGTTCAATAAGCATGCGCTATCAACAGCATCACGACTAGCAAATTCAATGTATGCATAGCCTTTAGGTTGTCCAGTGAATTTATCACAAAGAATCGTGACACGGTTGATTGTACCACAGCTTTGAAATAGTGCTTGGAGTTCTTCAGGAGTCGCTTCATAATCCACTTGACCAACGTAAATCGAGTTTTCATCCATAGCAGCGGCAGCAGCAGCAGCAATAGCGGCAGCATCCTTTGGAATTTGAGATTGGACGTGGCTGTGCATTTGGTTAAGTTTTTGAGCTTCTTCTTCCATTTCAAGCACACGGCGCTTCATATCTTCAATTTCTTGATCCACGACTTGTGTTGACGTGTTCTCAATCGCTTCGGCTTCGGCCTCAAGCTGCGCTACGTCCAAGTCCACGTTCATCTGTGAACCTTGTGGTTAAAATGGGAATAAGTGGTGGTACCAGTAAACTATCATTTTATCATTTTCATGCAATTTAATACAAATTTCAAATAAAAATAAAATTTATAATTTTATTATCAAATGTTGGTGGTGAAGTTGGGAGAGAAGCATCAAGATCATCAAGAATGGAGAAAGATGAAGGAGGATGAATTGAGGCATTTACGCTTGATGTAGCATGTAAGAACGAGTAGTTGATGTGTACGGCGTTATCTAACGGCCATGAGTCCGTTCGTTGTTTCATTTTACGAAAATGGACCTCGAAGATAGCTGTGAGAGTGTCGATGAAGAAGCTGAACTTGAATTATCTTGTGCCTTACAAGACTTGGCTGTGCGATGCAAATCATTTAGTGCAAAGATGACGGATGATCTTCCTGAGGAAGGAGATGAAGAAGAAATTCATGAAGAATTTGAATGTGATTCTAAAGAACCTCGTGTGATCAAACGTGAACGATCAATTCAAGGCAAAGATTGGAATTACAATCAAACCAAGAAAGAATTGAATGATATTCAAGGAAATATACGAGATCTCTTAGCTCGTCTTGCTGCTGAAGCAAAGAAATCCGATAAAGATTACTCGGAAGATGATGAAAAAGATGCTAAAGTCCCAAGCAACAATCAACGTCAAGAAAAGTAAGAAAATCATTATAAGAAAAACATAAAGATCGACACCATATATACACGCAAAGATGCATCATTCATCTTTGGTAAGTAATTGTAGCAATTTTCTTTGCACCGCTAATTCTTCTTGTCGAAGCTCAATATCTTTTTTACGTTGTTCCATGTCAAAACTCAGCTTTCTTTCGATGAGTTGCAATAGTTTATGTTGAAATTTCGACGATATATTGTTTCTACAGCCATCTTAATCCCATTTTCATCATCATATCATCTCTTACATGTTAGTATTCAAATATTCAATCAATTTTTCATGTAAATCCAGTTCTTCATGTCGAATTCGTGTATCTTTTTCACGCATTTCCACATCAAGTTGTATACTTCTTTCGATAACTCGATTCATTTCTTTCAATTCATTTTGTGGTTCTTCATGCATTTCCTTTCGTTTTCGGCTATTTTCATTCATTCCTTTCGATAGAGAAGATTCTGTTTTCAATGCATTTAATACCGAAGATAATAATGGTTGTGTATTTGGTTGTGCATTTTCCTGCCTTGGTAAAGGTCGTAAAGGTTGTAGCACCACTGCACTTGCTGGCATTGCATGTGCAGTCTTTAATTTCTTGTTTGGTGATACTTTTTTCAATGCCAAAAAGGTTTTTTCTGGGATCGACTTTCTTAATGCAATCAATAATTCTTCTTTTCGCTTATTTTCTTGCTGAGATGAACTATTCTTGTAGAGTTTCTTCTCTTGTCCATGTTCATGCATATGCAGTAGTGCTTTTGCTCGATCTCTACGCACAATAAGCCTCAAATTTCCATGATCATTACCTGCAGATTTGCCATGTACAGGCTTCGGCATTATTGCACACCTTACGACCCAGTTGACTCGCAAGTTCTTTCCATGCAGCAAGCCTCGTGCCATGGGGAGCGAGCAGAGGATTCGTGCTTTGCATGCTTTCTAGCAGGAAGACGTCCATCTCATGTGTGAACTTGGTATACTTCATGCCACTCTTTTATTTATAATAAGTCACTACGATCTATACATGGACCTACACAGCAATACCATCAAGTAGAGCTAAAGAGAAGAAACATCACGTAGAACGCAATGAAGAGAGGGAATGAGGAAGAAGCGTATGTTCAGAGGAGTCTCTCGACCACACATTACAAAAAATAATGGCTGGAAGAGCGTTCAACAAGTCGGTGGCCAAGCTTCAATCAACTAAAGTGCTTTCTGCAGTGCTTCCTGTACGTATATGAAGGCGAAAGTAGCGATTGATCATGTATATAGGGACACAAGTACATTGGTACACATAATGGCACGTTCCATTGCGATGAAGCACTCGCAGTGTCCATGCTAAAGCTTTTACCTCGTTTTGCTGCTCATGGTAATGCTTCTTTAAAGCTTTTAAAGCTGAAAATGATCTAGATATCTTGCGTACTCGTGATATGAACAAGCTAGAAGTATGTGAAGCTGTTGTGGATGTTGGTGGTGTGTATGACCCAAAAACTATTCGCTTTGATCATCATCAAAAAACCTTTACAGGGACAATGGATGGTGAAAAAACAAAGCTTTCAAGTGCTGGACTTGTATACAAGTAAAGAATATCTACGTGAAGATTTTTCTAATTGAAATGCAGGCATTTTGGACGAGATATTATCCAAACCATTTGTGATAATTCACTTTCTGACAAAGTTCTTGACATTATGTATCAAAAGATGTACAAAGGCTTTATTGAACATATTGATGGCATTGATAATGGCGTTGAAGTGGCTACAGGAGAGCAAAATTACTCTATTACAACATCCTTAAGTTCTCGTGTTGGATATTTGAACACTCGATGGAATGAACCTCAAGGCGATGACATTGTCAATACTCGTTTTCATGAAGCTATGAAGCTTACAGTCTCTGAGTTTGTTGAACGTGTGCTTTACTACTATGAAGCTTGGCTTCCTGCACGTACTATTGTCGAGACTGCTTTAGCTAATCGCTTTACTTTGCATGCTTCAGGGGAAATTATCACTCTTCCTTATTGTCCATGGAAATCCCATTTGTATGACATTGAACAAGAACTCTTAATTGCAGGACAAATTAAATTCGTCTTGTATGAAGACTCGACTGGTGGTATGTGGCGAATTCAAGCAGTCAATGTCGAAGATGGCAAATTTGCATTGCGTTTGGGTCTTCCTACTGCTTGGCGTGGACATCGTGATGACGAATTGAGCTCAATTGCTGGTATTCCTGGTTGCACCTTTATCCATGCAGGTGGCTTTATCGGTGGCAATAAGAGCTTTGAAGGAGCTCTTGCTATGGCGGCCTACACCCTCGAACACCAAGAAACCAAGTAAACAATATAATCAAATTGGATTACTCTATTTCAAACACATTGCTCATTTCAGCGAGTGCTGCATGGAGATCCTTTGCAAATGCACTGGACGATGTCATGCCTGCAGATTTATCGCTTGAAATGTGAAAAAACATGTTGGAGTCGCCAGCAATCATGTAGCTAACCCCATAGCCATCTTTAGCCACAGGTCCAAACCCACCACCAGGACACACCATGCCTTCATACGCTTTAGGATCAAGTAATTGTGCTACTGTTTTCCAATTATCTGTTTGTTGTTGAGGCTGTTGGCTTGTACTTAATCGCCATGGACGTTGTAGAGCTTCTTTGAGAAACGGAGACTCAATGCCCATACCCACCGACACGCAGTAGAGTGTAAATAAATGGCGATCTACACCTTCGCCACACATAGCTCGACGATAGAGATCTTGGTGAGCTTCAGCTGCTGCATAAGCTAGTTTTCTTCTCTCTGCATTGGTTTTTGTAGAGTCTGCTAATGCAAGGATAAATGCCTTAGAAGCATCAGTGACAGGTCGCACTGTTTCTGTTCGACCATGTTTGTACAATCTTGTCATACTTGCTTCATACGTTTGTGTAAATGTACCATTGCTGTTCTTGTAATACGCATATTGCAATGCCATTTGCATGTACGCGTCGGGACTCATTTTGTATTTTTTAGTAATTGCACCTTTGCCATAAGCAGTGTGGCTAATAACAGCAAGATCAAACGATGCAATAGCAGCTTTAGCAGTAGCAAGTTCAGTCTCAACAGCATCATCCAAAGCCTTAGTCCAGTCCCATTGTAAGAGTTTGCAAGGTGGAAGTTGATCCAAAGCATTCGAAGGCTTCTTACAATGACCATTGGCATCGTACATTTGATCAATCACTTCTCTAGTACACACTTCTTCCCACAAATGAGCTACTACTGGTGCATCAGCCCAAGCATGCTCAACATTCATGCCACAGCGTCCATTAGCAAACACAACAAGTGTCAAACTCTTATCAAACCATCGATTAGCTCCATTGCCATGGATCAACGAACGCCCAAGCTCAGCCATTTCATTAGGGCAAGAGTCATCCAAGTAGAGCACCATGATAGCCGACTCGATGACACTGAGAGATTTCTTATTAATGCCATCCGAGAAGAAAGTATCACGGTGGTTAGCCCAAGCAGTGCGATCAGCAGCAGTAAGAGCAGATAAATGAGCTTCAGGAACATTTCCAGTGGTGGCAGCTACGATCGATTGAAGCTGTCGTTCCATGTCATAAGCACTGAGCAATTGACCATAAGTTCCTTTGCGGTACAA
Organism: Thraustotheca clavata; assembly: GCA_002081575.1. Lineage (NCBI taxonomy): Eukaryota > Oomycota > Saprolegniomycetes > Saprolegniales > Achlyaceae > Thraustotheca > Thraustotheca clavata. The sequence continues at coordinate 13,250 of JNBS01000346.1, read as the reverse complement.
TGGCATTTTGAACCATCTTCCTCGGTAATTGACACCAATATGCTTGGAAGACACAAATCGTTCGAGACCATCTTGTTCACGTCCTGGTGTTCGTGTAGTGCAGAAAATACGTTCATATTGAGCCATGCACATTGGTACAATGCCACGAAGCATTAATGGTGGAAGTTGTTCTCGATCAAGATTTTGCTTAAACACCATGAGCTGACGAAGCATACCTGCAGCACGAGCAAGTTGGTTGTTTGTTGGAATATGTGTTCGTGGTGGAAGAACGTAATAATTGCTGTTGATCATAAGCGAAGTTCGGCCTTTCAAATAGACATATTTTTCCCACCAATCTGTAATGTAATTATCTGCAAACCAACTCTTGAGAACGAGGTATTTCTGCATGCGAGGGCCTTCAGTTGTCTCAAATTCTTTGGCTAATGCAACCATTTTATTGTATTCTTCTTCGTCCATAAGTGGATGCACCGATTTTAAGTAGCGTTCAATTGTGTCTTTGAGTGCTGGCACCGACATGCGAGGCAAAGCAGATTGATACGAGTATGTAAGAGGATCTTTGCCACCAACCACCTTGACGATACCAGCCCAAAGCATGACAACTCGGCTCTTTTCACCAGGGCCAAGGTAAATCCAGCCTCGGTAGCTCAATAAAACCCGAAGAATCAATCGATGGACACTCATGAGTACAATAAGACCAGCTAAAGCTGCCCAAGCTGCCAAGTACGCAATATAAAGCGAATGAGGCAAGTAAGACGAAAATGGCACGATGGCATTGCCAATGTACCACACTGCCCAGGACAATGAACTATCTCGCCACCACGAATCTGGAGGTGAAGCTAATACAATTGCAATCACAACAGCCACCACAAGCAACGCTACTGTCGGTGGTGCTGGGTACACATACTTCTGCACAACACGTTGGAGATGGTAACCATAGCGAATAGCTCGAGCTTGGAGCTCCTTGGGCGGTGGGATCATAAAATGGACCTCAATGCCTCCTTCTTCACTCACAAGGAGCTTGACACCACGGCGATTGCCTTCGTAGACGTGCACAGCAGCGTTTGCTTCGGCCATCTCTTTGGATTGTGTGACCGTTGGATCCTAGAAGGGGAGAAGTTGACTCAACTCTGTTGTGTCAACAGCATAGGTGGACTCGTTTGGTTACATTGTCTACTCAACTTAGCTTTGGTGATGACATGTTACGTTAAGAGAAGGAAGATGATGGGCTTATTGCTTGAATATTGCTAAATTTGTATTGAAATAAATGTACAATTGTAGACAGAGTGAAGAAAGCAATGATGTCGATGAAAGGATTGAAGAGAGTGGTTGAGGAATCTAGTAAGAGGTTGATATTGAAGAGAACAACAATTACTATACAAACCCACATGGTCGATACATGGACATGAAATAGTATTTGCATAGAATGGAGTAGTGGTTTGCATAGATATTGTTTTGAAATGAATGGTGTGGTTTTATTGAGACGAAGGACATTGTTTTAGTCGGATGCTCTTCGAGCACTACGAGCAATTAAAATTGCTCAATCTTGTACTTTAGGATGTAATAAGAATTGAGTTTGTTTCTATTGTCTACGTTGACATTTTGGAATTTGAATTGTTAATAAAGTCATAAAATGCTGAGCAATAACAAAATCTTTGGATGGTGTGGTACATGGCGATTTTGATGGATCAGATGCTGACTCATCCCTTTCAAATCGATTTCGTTGTTTCACCACATCAAGATGAAAAACGAGATTTGTTGTTTTTAATATCTACTTGATTTCACTTGATTTATTTGACACAAATGGAGGCAAAGTAGGCAAAGTGGACGCACCCATTGTGGTTTTAAAAGGCTACTACAAATTTGTAGTGGTAGCTTTTGGTGGTGCTATGAAAGGAAGCTAAACCTGAAGATTTGCCATAGCGAAGAGCACGTAAATCTACAGCTTGGAATAGATGCAAACTCTTCACCCTCAATCCATTTCTATTGATTTTCGTGTAAATACTTTTACCCGAAGAAACCACGTGCTCTTTCAATACTAGTAATTAAATAGCTTCAATATATATACTAATACAACCTCGTACTTTCGACACTCTCAGTATTGAGTAATTTTGGCTTGTTAATTCTTTGTATATAATCTATGATGGAGGTATCGATAACTACTTCTTCTCATACGTTTGTTTTGTGAGCTTATCAATTTGCTCTTGTTTGTTATCTTTTGGTTGATAAAATTTGTTTTTATTACGATTCCTTAATTTTACACAATTTATCTCGAGTTTTTTCAATTTTCTGATTTAAAAACTTTTATCATAATTGATAAAGTGTATATTCAGCTTGATGGGGATCAAGATGTTGCTATCGTTAAATACGACAAAAAATTGATTTCGTAGTCTTTCTCATTGGGATACACTAGCTGCAATACCAAGGCAGTGCATGTCTTTTCATACGATGTCTATATAAATAGTGTACTTTGTGAAAAAATTATTGGTGTTTTGTATGGATTTTCCTGAAATGTAGTACTTCACAAAACACTAAATGTGGATATAAATAGACTCAATATATCTGTGGCCATAATATTTTCAAGATTATATTGGTTGATATGAAAAGCAGTGAAACAGGATTATCCGGATCATATATATCGTATATATAGTGTTACTACCACTCCAGGCACTGAGAGATCACACTGGATTTGTATCTAGCTGACAGAACCAAGTACCAGTACGGTGTGATTTACCAAAGGATGGCACAGTGGCTCAGCACATATTACCAGTGCTGTATTGTACAAGGAACTATTCAACTACCATTAACAACAGAGATATGCTGAAAATATCTTAATTTTGAGTCCACAAAGGCGCACAACTCTGATGGAAGCGTAATATACAAGTCCGCATCGTGCCTTGATGCTTGTAGAAGGGCTATTGCTTTACATTACAAACAGTCAAGCATCGAGATGGATTTAAAGTTAACGACACTGTTGCAAGGTAGCGAATTTGTAGGACAATATTTTAGTTTGACTAGATTACATTGGATGATACAAAGGAATCTTGGTCAGCTCCAAACAATGGACAAAGATTACATAAGGAAGGGAAACGTCTACTAAACCTTGAAGGTAATTTTGACTATCAATTATTTTTGATAAATGTGTTCTATGATTTCTTACCAAAAATTAGCAATTCAGAATGGTACAAACGTAAAGATTGTCAAATAACGCATGTGTTCAAAACTTTAATCTATACTTGATCAAAGATATACCTCAGCTAGTACAATACTATGTTAAGCGATGTTCACAATGAACTTAACCAGATATTGCCTAAAACAACTCAATTGGTATTTTCTTCTCGTAAAATCTTCGATGCTTGGAATATTTGGTTTGATGAAATTAACCAATGCACACCAAAAAGATCATTTCGCTTATTAATGCCAAGTGAATTTGTTCACTCCAGTGATAGTATGCATTTTCAAAATTATCAAGAGTTACACCAGCGCTACTGAAGTTTTCCAACGTACAGCTACGAAATGTACCATGTATGACATTGCAGACGAGAACAAAACTTTTTCAAAGCTGTACAAATGCCCTCACACGTGCCATTTATCATGAAAATGCACAGGATAAGGAGATTCTTTTGGCTCGTATGTCCTACACAACTCTTTATAAAATTATAGTTAAAAAGCTAAAGACGTAAAACCAATATGTATTGTGGATAAATCAATTTGTGGTTGAGCTAATCTACTACTTATCTACGAGAGCTCATGTGTAATTCATAGTCTAGTATAAAATTAACTATAATAAGTGAAAAATCTACCAGCTTCAATGAATGTCACATCTTCCACAATATCCGCGTCTATACTAAGTCCTCAGAATCCCGACATTTATTAGTTCATTCTATATGCCACTATAATGGGTGAAACACATACTACGTGTGAAGCTCAATCCACTAAGCTACTCTACTGAGTATAAGTTGATTATCACCATGAATTGTGATGTGTGTACATTTTTCATCAATAAACAAGATAAAAGTTCAACACACTCAGTGTCATTTTTTTGCTCATAAAAGTTTGCTTGATAGTAAACTTTTTGGATGTTTGTCTTCAAAATAACAAATTGCGCTACTGCTGCCAGTGTTGGTGTCATTCAGAGCAAATCCATCAAAATAATATATCCCATGTAAATGTTTTATTTCAATTGCTTTTGGAATGGTGTAAGTAAGACTTCTTTTGGTATTGCTTATAAAACACTTGATTTATTAATGTTGATATGTCAATAGGTGAATGCTTACCTTCACAAATAGAAAAGAAATGTGTAGTTTCCAATATATAAAAATTCGTAGACAATCAATTAGATTGCAATGAGATATGATCCATCATTGATTATTTGTAGAGTACTAGCATACCAAACTTACTAAGATAATTTCATAGACTAGCTAATAGATTACTTTAGGCTAAAATATTGCACGAAAATCACAATAAATTGATTAAATCGTCATGAATTACATCTCAATACCAAGAGATAGTGTTGTGTTCATAAAGTCAATCAGGACAAATCGCATCCAAAAGTAAATGGCGACTCCAAATAAGATGGAAATTGGGAGTGCAGGTAGTGCTTTCTTGTGAATCCCGAGCAAGAATAAAGTTCCTCCGAGACCCTATGGATTTTATGATAAGAAATGGTACTGATAACGTCACTAACCATAAGGATAGCCACTGTGCACGCCCACATTGCAGAAACATCATATAGAGCTGCACGAGATACAAGAACACTGTAGAAAACAAAGTCTCCAAGTCCCAACTTGATGGTATTGTCTAGATCTCAAATAACAACGCATACAGAAATAACAATAAATACCATCTTCCTCTTCTGGAGGACAATATTTAAGTTCGAGGTCTCGCCAAAGATCTTTCTCCCGTCCTTCGTACATTTCAACAATTGTGTCAATACGATTGAGAGCTGAAGGATTGTAGACTGAATAAAATTCATGCAGGCGATCCCGAACACTGTGTCGAGCAGTAGTTTGTACAAGCAGTGGTTCACGCTGGTCGCCAGCTTCATCTTCGTCATCCGATGGCTTTGATCGACGTCGGGTGAATGTGCATACATCACTCGCTTGTTGAGGCAATGGTCCTCCATGTTGATAATAGTTGGGGCCGGAATGAAAGTTGGTTTGAACTTCTGCCTCATAGAGAAGCCCAGGAAGAGGTCTTCCTTCAGATTGAATAAGGTTTACGAGGCACTTTAAAGGTCCACATGGTGTTAGCACAGCACACAAGTCATAAAATGCCAACACAATAACCAGTGCCCAAGTAGTCCACTCTGGAAATTTACTTAATTGCCAGGCCATAATGATCGAGACGGCTACTAGATATGACTGAGTTACTGACATGGGTAATCCCTATATATTCATCAACATTTGCATTAGCATAAAATTTACCTTTTGGTAAAAGATCGATAGTACCCCAACAATGGCAAAATTATACATAATACCAGTGTACGAAATAATATCGACAGCTACATGAAGTTGCTGAAGGAGTACAATAGCCAAATGACCTCCTAAAACACCAAGAAGAATAGCTGAAGAGAAAAACATGTATCCAACAAGAAACTAAATAGTCATAATAAGAAAACTTGTGACAATATTGCTTACATTGGTGAATTTGAATTTGTAGCAAATAACAATCGTAAAAGTAGCCACAATAAACACACCAACAATTGCAAATGCATTAACAAAAGCATGTTCAATTAATGATCCTTCCGATTCGCCTTCTTCAGGTAAATACACCAAATATGCTCTAAAGATCGTAATTTCTGCGATCCAATATCTCTCTCACCGAGCAATTTGATCTGCTGTTTCTGGATCAGTAAGCACAACCGAAGCCAAGCTACAAGATCACAATAAATCACTCCCATCATTCTTCTCATTACCTCGAAAGCAACATTGTCAGTGTCACTGGCAGTAAAACTGCACGAAAAGAGCCGAGCGAGTGCAATAAATCATCCACATCAATCTCAGTATCTTCCTCTATCGGACGACGTTGCGGAGGAGCCATCAAAGGCACACTATTCACGCATTTAGATCATTCTTCTCATGCCCATTGCTTCTATTTACCTCGTCGCGTTCATTTTAGCACTTGAACTAAGTTTAGCTACTCTTCAAATTTGTATACTATACAATCTCATTGACAAAAGTACAGCATACTTGAACAACGTATTGCATACTTTATTCTATACATTCAGCTATATTCTACAACTCTATATCATACAAACATCTATATCAATATGATTTATATAATATTTCTATGTAGTATACAAATATCAATATTAATCTTATTTATATATATTTTTGTATAGCATATAAAAATAGATATTAAACAGATTTATATGACGATGTTGTATACTATACAAAGATCAGTAGTAATCTTATTTATAAAGATATTTGTATAGTTTACAAATATACAGTGTATTCTTAAAGTGTTATAACAGTGTTACATTAAAATCACAAAAAGAAAGTATGGCAACACCGATCGAGTACAACTGGAACACGGAATACAAGAATGACAAGCGTCTTGTGGATATGAAGGAGGCTTGTGAGCATATTCTATCTATAATGAACAAGGCAGACTTGCTAGCTGAGATATTCGTTAAGGTTTGTTGAAATTCAAGCAGAAATTGTCATCTCCATGTAGAAAACAGCACCAGTAGTGCAAAAATCTAAAGCAAACAGCGTGAATAAACCAGAAAAGCGAATTCGAAAAGATGATGAAGGTTCATCTACTGCTGATAGCGACTACATTGCTCATAATCTTCAATTCACAAATCCAATGGAAGAAATGAGCGAATATGAAAGCGATGATGCCCCTCCACCATCAAAGCCCATTAAGCGAATTATGAAAGTGGAAGAAGATGAAGAAGTAGATGAACATATTCTCGTACAGGAAGAAAATGATGATGATGACGAAGAAGAAGAAGAAAGTGATGATGAAGTAGAGATTTTTTATTTGATGTGTCATTAATTTCGTGTAGATTGCTGCCAAGATGTGTATGATCTGTGGACGTGATGAAAATGATACTCAAAGTCTTGTTTGTGATGGCTGTGATGATGGTACTTGATATTCATTTTGAAGTTTCATTGATATCCTATATGTTAGTCTACCACACATATTGCATTGGATTATTAAGTGTACCTCCAGGAGACTGGTTTTGTCCTGGTTGCCTAGCTAAACAGTATGAAGATTTTACACAAACATTTGTAAGATTATACAAATATCTTCTTTGGTTCATTCATGTTTGTAGATGGGAGAATCACTTGAAACTCTAAATCGGTGGCTATATCACTCATGTGCATGTGATGCACGAAAAGATTACTGTCAAAATGAAGCATTTTCCAAGGTGTGTGTCTTTATGAAGCGATTGCTACGTACTGTTGCTTTTCTCTCTTCAAATGGTGAATTGAATAACTCGGTGATGCAATCCAAATTGACTCGAGTGATATCACATCATATTGCAACTTGCAAAGAAGGTGTTTATTGCCCTGTTCCTCTCTGCAACCAGCTACGAGGACGTAAGACTGTCGTTGAGATTTGCCCGCTCTAGTAATACACGTGTACATTTAAAAGTTATGATGCAAGAAGACTCCTCATTAAAGCTCGTGCTACTCCATAAAAATCATCATCAGTCGGGCTTCCTTCGGTCAATTCTTCTAGGGTTTCCAGAAGCAATCGTCCCATTGGTCTGTTCATGTATTTGTCTTTCTTATCGTCTGATGGTAAGATCAAATTGTATAACACTTTGCAAATGATTGTGCTGCTTTCTACATCTCGTAGACCCGTTGATCTGAAGATATCAACAAGTGTATCTCTCGTATCGAGGCTTCCATGAGCTTGTAATGTGAGCATGTGCTTTCGACTAGGACTGTCTAAAGCTGCATTCATCAATACACCACACACAGTCACTGTGATTTCCCGAGTTGGATGTTTGAGCAAAGCAACAAGAACTTTTAAAACTTCATGCTTCACCATAAAGGAAAGCACATCAGGGAACCTTGATAAATTGCCAAAAGCACGGGCTGCTTCGAGTACCATTTCTTCATTTGGGTCTAGTAACCCATGTGAAAGCATTTCTGCTATAGCAATTCGATTCATCGTGACAACATTAGAGCTCTATCATGCATGATTAGTTTAGTTGTGGATGCAGCTAAACCTTGGGATCACTTGGATTTGCATAGTAGGAAACATTGGTAAGGCAACTAACAACATTGAGCATCAACTCATCATGATTTAAAGCAGTAGCATGCTCAAGAATTTCTAATAGACAATTAAGTCCTTCGGTAGCCCCAACTAATGGCCCAGCAGTCGAATTGATAGAGAGATTTGCAAGCAATCGAATGAGCTTTACTAACATATCCATAGATTCATCATCTTCATCATCATCACTGTCATTTTCATCCAAGGTTTTTTTGGCAGCATGATCAATGTAAATTTCACCATATTGGTGCAAGGTTCGCACAAGCATCGGAACAGCATTGAGTTGGATAGCAATTGTTTTACGATTTTTGTCATTACTTGCTGTAAGATTGCCCAGCACAAAACTCAAACGTACAAGAAGAGATGCTTGAAAGCGATGTGGTGAGGCTGCTGACGATCGATCCATTAAAGCTATAAAGTGGCTTATTGCATCAGGTAGTTTGTTTATCTGTGAACGGCCAGCTTCATGAAGTGTGAGCTATTATACTATCAGAATGATCGTAAACCAATTTATACCTTGCTTAATACACGAGAAACATTGAGCATTAGTTCAAGATGTGAAGGGTACAATGGCATGAGGGCACAGAGAGCTTGAGTAACATTGCATTGCCAGAATTGCTTATGACATGACTTGTTTACAGCTAAATTACGTAGCAATGCAGTCACTTGGACTAGAACTTGTGCAGTTGGATTTTCACCGCCAGTATTGCCATTATGAGCTAAATGCAGCTACTAGCAATTAATATTTGTTCTTGATGCTTGAGTTACCTGAAGAGTATCAGCTAATATTGAGATAGCACCATTTGTTGCTAGTAGTGTGACCATGCGTGGTGAAGATGAGGCATTTTTTAGAGTACCAGCAACATAAATTAAGAGCTGCATGGGAAGTGCATTGGCTGCACCAACTTTAGAATTTGGACAAGCAGATTTAGCTAGAACACCTAATAGCGTCTCCACTATAGCAACAAAGCAAAAGTGTTCATCATTCACTGGGTCTTTGCTTTGTAAAAAAAGGAGCTTTGAAGCGTGCACGATTGATGTATTAAAGTCTTGAAGCGGTGCTAAGTTGCATAAATAGAGCTACAAAAGTTAGGCTAATAACATTGGCATTATGAAAAAAGAACCTGAATAGCTGCTCTCGTCAATTCAATTAAGCATCTTCCATTGACACCTTCAATAATTTGAAAGAATTGAGATAAACACGCTGCATTTGCTTCTTCTAGCACTCCTACAAATACATTAGCATACAATCAAACTTTTGAAAATACCAATTGTAGATCTATCTTGAAGCAAATGTGTTTCATGATAAATTTGACTTGTGTTTTTGCAAATAGAGTGAGCCGAAGCAATAGCAGTGTCTTCATCAGCATCATTAGAAAATCCTTCTAGCAATCCTTTTAGTTCTTCAAGACGTTCACGAAGTATATCCTATCATTTTGTAAGTTTATCATCTAACATTCAATCAACCGTGGATGAAAACGTGACACTAGGATCCTGTTCTTCATCCGATGTAGCTTTAGCGTCAATATTACAATCTTCATTCTCTTTTCCATCATCTACAAACTCGATTTTCTCCTGAGTAGCATCATTATCTTGATTATCTAAAATATTATTGTCAATCCGTGAATATTGGTCAAAGTACCATGTTTGCATGAATGTCTTTTCTTCTTGGGCTTTTCAAATTCAGACGTATCTCTTGAAAACGTTGAGCTTGGACGTGAGCTTGGACGATAATCATCACCGTTAAACAATGGTCGAGCTACTTAGAGTTAATATTGCTCTATTTTTCCGATTCACTCACTTCCTGTTTTCGGTGTAAATGGACGAGACGGATGCTTCAAAGATGCACGAGCCTACGATTTATAAGCTAATTAATCATTAAAGCTGCTTTACTTGAGCCAACACACTTGAAATTCCTCCACGGTTGATACAAGCGTTCATGGCGGGAAAACTTAAACTAAAAATGTCACCAGTTTCTTATAACGTATAAAGTTCACAATGCCGAATTTAAGAGTTGTTAATTTCGGCATTGCTTAGAGACATCATAATGGACGAAAGATGAAAAGTAGATGAGCTTTTGTGCATAGTTCTTGCTTGCAATGAGAGATTTCTCTTGTCAATAGGGTTTAATACATGTGGAAAGAGTGGTGTTTTTCAAAAGATTGCATTACAAACGCTCTTTAATGGCGAAAAGTGACAAGGACCGGAATGACATGAAGAACGATGAAAAGTACTTGGTGACGTTAATGATTGTGGGGGCTGTAGCTCTTCTTGTGCCTTACGTCCATAGCCAAGTGCTTGAATTAGCAAATGAAGCTTATCAAGATGCCGAAAAGTATCGAGAGAAGCGATTAGAGAATCTAAGGAAGCAAGTTGGTCGATTACAAGACAAATACACAGCAACATTGGAGCAATATTACAGATTAGAGCATATACAACAACAAAAGAATGAGGATTATCAAGTCTTCTTGGCAAAGATTCGCGCATCAGCACAGGAATATGAGGATTTCTTTGAAATCTTCTTGAATCGATCGAGACAAGAGTACTTGGAACAAATGCGACCATCTTTGACATCTAGTAAGAGCTATATGCAATTGCTAAATGATTTTTTGTGTCTTGTAGTGAAGAATATGAAGATTTCAAGCAATGATAATCATGATATACGTACCAAGCAATATTCCCATTTTGAAAGATATGGTGTTATTGCTATGATAACCATCGTTAGCATTTGCATTCTCTATCTTGTTCGTAAACGATTCATTAACAATCCAAAGCAAAAGAAAACAATTCATCATAACCATCGTAAGCCTTATACACCAGCTAAAGTGGAGCGTTTATTTGCTTTGGTTGATGAATATAGTGATGAAGAAGAGGTATTATTCATCGAGATAAATGCTTCTTATACTTTTCTTATAGATGCATTATTAAGCAAGAACACTCTTTCTAACTAAATATAACTTCAAATAGCTTCATTGTGCTCAACAATTGACTCTGTTTTAAAAGCTGCATGCATATCATCCGTATGCCCTTGCATAATCTGATCAAGTTGTTCTAATACTTCAGTGGCTTTAGGAATAAACGTCACAGGTTCCCATATAACTCCATCAGGTGTAGTTTTCTATCGTAATTGCTATAATTTATCGTTCAAATTGGTATATTCATTACCTTTCGTCCAAGTGTCAATGTGCGTTTGAATAAAGATGAAATTTGTGTTGGATTAAGAATTGGTTCAGCATGTTTCTTGACATAATCAACTCGTTCTTGCAATTTTCGGCTTGCTACAGTCATTTGATCAACAATTTTCTCCATTTCATCGATCGTATCAAAATGTTTTCGCAAAAGACCACATTGTGCTACAAGCAAGTCTAAATTCGCTTCAGTATCAACGTCATCTTCCAGTTCTGCCTGTGCATCCACAAGAGCACTCATCTCATCAATCTTGTACATAGCTAGAGCCACTTTTTCTTCTACAGACAGCGTAATATGTCCATTCTCCAAGAGTCTTTGCGCAATGTCTTCACATGCGTCCTTAAAGTTTTCCTTCATCTTTTCAATTTATCTTAATCAGTTAAATAAATCCAATCACAATATGCCTTTCATTGATGAATGTACTTTTCTATGCGAATTCTTTGGGAATACAAACATCAAGTATATTTCTTATCATCTCAATTACGATTCTACATGATTTCATTTTTGTTCTTGTCGAGCGCTATTAACATGCTCACCAGCCTTCTTTTGCTTTTGGCTTTCATTTTGTACTTGAACGACTCAATTTCATAAAGATTTGACTGAGAAATGATGTGATATGTATATGGTATTGGCCTTGTCCATTGGAATCAATTGAACGCGGACTATGATAATCAATTACGATATTTCCATCTCTCTGGTGTATAAAGCATGTATATACACCAATTTACCCTTGAAATAGTCTTTAATTCATGCAACTCAGGTTGACGATGCCATTGTCAAATCAATTTGATCCACGTCAGCTTAATTCATGACCATCCATGAAGTGGATAATGCAACTATTCAATAGCTCGTGTCATTGGATCGCTTGGATTTCCTCTAGAAATAACAAGCAAAATGAAAAAAAGCGTCATTTTCACCAAGATGCCGGCCCATGGAATTTGATCGTAGGGTGATGTCATGGAGAATGGACATGCAGGACATCCACGGCGTACTTGTTCTGCTGTCCGAAAGCTTGGAGAGCGGTACAAATTGCGCAATCGAGAAAGATCGGGAGATGGGGCTCGGGAGTGGCATTCTACTCTTTCGTGGCCAGTGGCATCATGGGGAAGATCATCGATCGATTGCTCGAGCTCGAGAAGACATCTACCCCAAGCGTTAGCTTCGAGTTCTTCCCTGCAAAGACAGAAGATGGCGTGTTCAATCTACTCAATCGTGTCGAGGAAATGGGCTTTCAGCTTCAACCTACTTTCGTCACGCTTACATGGAGAAGTGGCTTTAAAGATGAAAAGTTATGGCTTAAAATCGGTGCTCACATTCAAAATGAATTCAAGATTGATGTACTCATGCATCTTACTTGTCATCTTCCTCAAGAACAACTTCGTGTGATTCTCAACAATGCTCGTCAAGCTGGTATTTAGATGAAGATTGATCCATCGATATTGATGCATTCTGTAGGCATTCGCAATATTCTAGCACTACGAGGAGACCCACCGATCGGTGCAGAACGCTGGAAACCTGTGCCTGGAGGCTTTAGCAATGCAGTGGAACTCATTCGCTTTATTCGACAAGAACATGGAGATTATTTTTGCATTGCTGCTGCTGGGTACTCGGAAGTACACACAGAAGCATGGAACAATCCAAATCTACCACCATCGGAGCAAGTTCGTCAATTAGATATGATGCGATTGAAAGAAAAACAAGATGCTGGAGCTGATTTTATCATCACACAATTCTTTTTTGATGTTGATAAACTAATTCAATGGATTCATGATTGTCGAGAACTTGGTATTCGTATCCCAATTCTTCCAGGGTATTTAACTATTCAATGC
>JNBS01000345.1:0-30036 GCA_002081575.1 Thraustotheca clavata | reverse complement strand
CCTCCCATGCTCAAGTTTGCTGTGGTACCAGCTCTTGAACAACTAGGCTACACTCCCAGCATGCAATTTACATTTTAATATCGATGCTATACTTTTTTCTTGGATATAGGCGAAGTACTTGTCAAATTTTTCTTGCTGTAACTAATGGCACTTGGATCTGTTTCATTCCCATCATCTACTTCACTGAAGGGTGCATGCTTTTGTATCCGCTTTTTCTTTTTATCTTGATCAAGTAATACTTGTTTAGATGCTTTCTTGACACGATCACGGGATAATGCATCATCATTTTCATCGACAGCCATATCATCAGCTTCCAGATCATCAGGTAATATTCCTTCACCAGGTAGAGGAATGCGTTGATTATATGGACGTGCTACTCCAATATTAAGTTCATCTTCAATAGCTGCAGTTGTCGTGTCAATATGAAATTCATCCTTTGGTTTTTGTTGTCTTCCAGCAGCAGTTTGCATCAATGTCAAGATATTAGTCAGTGTTAATTCACTTTGATGTAATGCCTCGACAATAGTATTATCAGCTACATGAATAGCTTTACCATCTTCACGGATCTAAAGTATTCATATCAGCTTTACAATTTAAAGTGTCAAGTACCGATTCAATTTTATCAACAAGATGCTCAACACCAGCTTTCACACTGATCAATATCTTAGCTACACGTTCATATTTAAGTCTTGCACGTTCAAGTTTAGCTGTCGCAATGTTCAAATTTGATTCATGATCATCCACCATTTTACGTCGATGTCCACCACCACTGCCACTGTATTTCAATTCTTCCACATGCATCTTTAAATGTAAATGTTCAGCTTGTAATGCTTCTAATCGTGCTTGATTTTCTTTAGTAAGCATCATTAAGTTTTCAGTTGTGCCTTCTTGGCTCACTATTTTTTGAATAACTTCATTGACATCACTAACACCAGTAGCTTCTTTAATCTTGCGAAATGCACTTTCAAATATATCAATTTTACTTCGATGCTCTTTCTTTTCTTCACTTACACGAACATGAGCAAGACTTCCAATTGCAATTGATTGACGAAGTACTGTGGATTCTTCATCATTAAGTCCTGCAGCTTCACCAGCAATTAAATCATGTTTCATTTTTTCACGTTTATCAAGTCGAGCATTCATTTCCAATTTCATTTTGACAACTTGTTGTTTTTCCTTTAGTTCTTTATCACGTAAACGTCTTTCTTCTTCATAATTAGATCGTACTCTTTCAAGCTCAAGCATTGTTAATTCTTTTGCATGTGCTGCATCATTTGATAGCATAACCAATTCATCATAATCATGATTTTTAGCTGCTGCAGCTCTTTCAATGGCAGCTAATTGATTATCAAATCCAATACGTTCTTCTTTTAATCTTTTGACAATTTGTTCATACGTCTTACGAATACTTTGTGCTTCATTGTATTTGATCATTGCTTTATCAAGACGATTTTCAAGCATTCGAATCTTTCTTGTTTCAGGGGTGTCTTCCATACTAGGTTTCTTGGACTCTAATTCCAAGTCTTTGACATTATCCTATACGAAATTTAATACAAATTTTATGTTTGTTTATCTACCTTGAGTTGTTCTAATAACTCGACTTGAGCAGCTACTTTATGTCGTACATCATCATATTGTTTTCTGCATTTAGTTAAATGATGAGCTATTTGAGTAGTCTCATCATCCATATCTGCAGGTCCTGTAGTTTGTTCTGCCTAATATTTAATTAATGAATTTCAACTTTAAAGTGAAAATACTCTTTTCATATCTGCAATTTGTTTTCGTAGCTCTTTGTTTTCATGCTTTAATTGTCGAATTAACTCTTTATTGGAATTCTTATTAGCTTCCAATTGTTCAATGTTGGACTTTCTATCAACCTCTACACAATATATGAAACCAAATAGAAAGGCATCAAGATTACGAAGTAGACGCATCTTTTCACGTAAATCATCCACTTGTTCTTCCATGCGACTATCGTAATCGAGCTCCATTTTCTTGAGCATTGCTTTCGAGTCCTGCCGCTGCATTATTAGATTTTTCGTTTGTCGTTTTTGTATAGAGATGAAACTTTTTAAACGATGGATTTACAAGATGAAATTAATAGTTAGATTTAACTAGCTTTATAAGATAAAGAATTAAGATGTGAAATCAGTGAATTGTGCAAAAATATTGGCAATCACATCTTCTTGAAATATCAATAGAGCATGGGTTGCATTTGGAATAATTTCTAATGTTGCTTCAGGCAATGTAGCTACAAATTCAGCTGCTGCTTTTCGAGGGACAAGAGAGTCTTTTTCACCATGAACAACATGAACAGGAATATAAACATCTTTAAGCTCAAATCCAACACCATTTCTATCTTTTCCAAGACATAAAAGAGCATCATGGTATGAATTGTGAGGTTCAGCATCCATACGAGCACGAAAATCACCAAATCTTAAACGTGGTGGCGTAGGTGAAATTTCTTTTTCAGGACCACTATCTGGGTCTTCTTCAGGGTGTACATAACCCAATGTTCTTACAAGTTGATTTGGATCTACATATGCATGACTAATATCCACTGATACATTCATAATCTTCATGCCAGCAGCAATCAATCTTGTAGGACAATATGAAGCCATTTTTAATAGTCTTGGACATGCTCTATTTGTAATTCCAACCCATGGAGACATCAATGTAAGTGGAGCAATGATTCTTTTAGCCAAATTACTATTAGTAGCCATGGCTAAAGCATAAATGGCTCCAGCCGATTGTGCCATCACACCAAATCTGTCAATTTTCAATTGTTCCAATACTTGTTGAATAATATCAACAAAAGAAATCGGTGTTGGAGCTTTTGTATCTCGAATCAAGTCGGTGAGACCATAGCCAGGACGATCAACGCAGATCAGTCGAATCCCATACACCATCGCCAACTCTTTAAAGACATAAATAAAATGACGATGGCCACGCATACCAAGTAAACACAAGACAGGAACTCCTTTTGTATCACCTACCTCTGCATAGCTTACACAAAAGCCATCTTTAAGCACAAGTTTGCCATTATAGTTGGGAGCATCAAGCACACTACTCATTCCTCAAGCTGGTTGCGATGTGTTTCTTATCTGTGATTGGTTATAAATCATATTGAAAGTAGCAGCTGATTGGTCAAACTGATGAAAAGATTGCGATCTTCAGATGGTGTAGCGTTGCACATCAATTTGAATCAAGAACGTCAGTCATTGGATGCTACTAATACAAATAGTAAGACAATTACCATTAGCTTTAAATCACCTCTTTTTTGTTTGAAAATGCATGAATTAAAGCGGCAATACCATGTTTTATTCTTTAAATAAGAATAGTCTATTTATTGCTATATATCACAATAAGAAATTTGCTATTTTTAGAAATGATATATTTTATGATAGATGATGACATTAATGAGACTCTTTAAAGTTGTAAATGAGTTAATGAGCTTCTTTATAGCTTGTAAATGACAAGAAAGCTGTAGCCATTGCTGTTTTGTAGAATTCAAGAAAGTTATGATAAGTATCTGGGACGATATCGATGGATGCATTGGGTATACTTTGCACAAATGATATCACAGCATCGAGAGGAACCATGCGATCATTTTCACCATGAACAACATGAATGGGGATTTGTACATTTAAAGGATCAACACCATCTCCTCGAGGATCTTTTCCTAAACATAATAAGACATCTCCAAGTGCATTATGTGGTTCTTCTAGAGCTTTAGCACGTAATTCACCAAATGTAATTGCATCAAGTTCTTCTTGGGATTTTTTACTTTCAACAACATACAATAGTTCATTGGATTCCCAATATGTTGTAAAAGCACTAATAAAGACGTTCATAACACTGACGCCGAAAGAAATCAAAAGTTTGGGGCAATAGGACACTGTTCGAAATAGTAATGAGCTACTTGGATTTTCAAGTTCGACCCATGGAGATAATAACATGAGTGGAGTTATTACTTTAGCTGCTCGTTCAGGTTGAGAAGCATACGCCATGACGTACATGGCTCCAGCTGACTGTCCCATTAAACCAAATTTTGTCAAGTTTAATGCTTGAGTAAACTCATCGATAACATCAGCAAATTCCACAGGCTCTGGAATAGATGAGGTACTTGGAAATGGAGTTGTTAGACCATAACCTGATCGATCAATACAATAGAGATGAATAGAACTTTCAATTGCCAATTTATGTATCAAGTAAGCGCAGTGGCGATGGCTATGCATGCCCAAGAAAAGAAGCACGGGAATACCATCAGAAGGTCCGACTTCGGCATAGCTCACACATTTTTCACCGCTTAAATGAACGATGCGATTATATTCTTCACCCAAAACCCCACTGCTGTTCATGATGAAAAATGAAAATTTGTGTCTTTCTACCTACGTAATATCCTCCTGCGTCAACATTTCTTCTCATGAACAATGCGTGGCTTTGTTGAGAACCACGTTTCTCTATTCACAGATCGAAAAAATGTACTGAAATTCAAAAGATTACGAAATGAATTGATAACTAGAAAATAGTGCATCTAAACCTTCTTCGCCCAGTTGACTATGAGTTGCTCCAGGGATAATTTGTAAAGTTGCTTGTGGTAATGTAGATACGAATTCTACCACTGCACTGACAGGAACCATAGCATCTTTTTCACCATGAATAATACGCACAGGCAATTTAATATCTTCAGGTTCAAAGCCGACACCTCTTGAATCCCTGCCAAGACATAAAAGTACATCTTCTTTTGCATTGTTCGGTTCAGATGTCATCTTTGCTCGTAATTCACCAAGACGAATGACATTTGAAGATGAATGAAGAAGAGAATTACTTTCCTCTTGGCTTGTACCATATACAGGAAGTTCATAACTTGATCCGATTGTTGAAAGACTGAAATCCATTGAAGCAGACACTGCGCCAAGCCCAGCTCCAATAATCACATTGGGACAGCATGAAGCCATGCGTAACAGCAATGGAGTATTTGAATTGTCAATCCCAACCCACGGCGAAGCTAGAACAACAGGAGATAATAAACGATCAGGACAATGTGCTGCAATAGCTAATGCATAAAGAGCCCCAGCTGATTGCCCCATCACCCCAAATCGGTCAATACCAAGTTCATTAAAGAACTGTTCAATGACAATAGCAAAAGCTTTTGGCTCTGGAGTTGTAGATTGTGCTAATGCTTGAGTTAGTCCATACCCAGGACGGTCAATACATAAAAGTCGAATTGAATATTTTTTGGCAAGACCTTGAAAGAGATAAGCATAGTGACGATGACCATGTAGTCCGACAAAACAAGCAACAACAATGCCATTTGGATCCCCCACTTCTGCATAACTTACTCGATACCCATCATGTAGCTCTGCCACTTTATTGTATTGCTCTTCGTCGATAAAACTCATTGAAAAATAAACTTTTATCGCGTTTCTTGTTTGTCAAAAGAGTGTATGTTTTTGATTGTTTGTCATGACGTGGCATTCTATTACAACGAGTCTTTTTTATAACTCTTCATGACTCTCTTCTTCTGGAATGCTACGAAGAATGCGTTGCCAATGCGTATCTATCATTTCTGCCAAGATATGAGGTGAATACTTTGCAATCATATCGCTTCGTGCAATGGCTCCTTTCTTTTTTGCTTCCTAAAATTATGTGAGTTGAAAATAGATACAAAGCAACCTCAGGATTATTATAAACGTGCACAAGCAATTCACTTAGATATTTTACTGAAGGATTTGCCCATAAATGCCCTTTAAATGCCCCTTCTTCAATCTACATAATGGTGAAGCTTTAAGTATTGTAGCAAACCTTACAGCAACAAGTCCGTCGATATTTAATGGATATGAATTTTCATTTGTCATGTATTCTGTGGTTCCACTCCAGTATGTTGCGATAATAGGGAGTCCCATTGACATTGCTTCCACGTGTGGACGACCCCATCCTTCACCACGTGAGGGTAACACAAAGGCAGACACAGCTTTATACAGTGAAGGGAGTTTATTCTAAGAGTCGGTTTGATGTGTAGTAGTAATTAATAATCAAAGTTACCTGAGGTAAATGTGGCTGCATGATATGAATACGTGGTAAGGCATTTAATTCTCGCCCTTGGTCATCTAAAGCAAATTCTGCTATCATTTTCTAACCAAATTAATACAAGTACGCAATTGATCTATTACCTCAAAGTCACTAGAACTGTGATACGCATTCGTTAACAAAACCAAAACAACATTAGCATTTGAACCAGCAAATGCTGAAAAGTATGCTCGTAGCAGAATCTTCCAACCTTTTCTTTCTTCCCATCTATAACAATTAAAGTTTAATACTGGAAAACATGTTACTGACTTGAAGATAGATAGAAACACAGTTGTATCAGAGCTAATACCATCAATCTCAAGTGGTTCAGTAGTGTCAGGATTGAAAAAATCAACATCGACAGCTTCAGGGATGACCACAATTTTTTCTTCAGGAACACCACCTTCCATAAACACTTGCTTTTGAAATCTAGTCATCATTAGCATAGTTTAGCATTGATAACTTGCTTTGTAGGGACCCAAATTTCATTCATGGCTTCCATACGTCCAGCCCATCCTTTCGGAATGCGATCAGTCTCAAACATAGTTCTTCCTATGGCATATTTTGATCCTATTCACTTTTAAGGAGACTTTTAATTGATAAAGCTCACCAACAGGAGGACATGTAGATGTTTGATACATAGGAGGATGCCAAGCTCCAGGTTCTGAATGACAGAGAGCAATTGCTGGTATAACAGACGACCAAAATGGGTTAAACCACATTTCCTCAAGGTTTTGCTTTGTTTTAGGAGGAAGATTCATCGAGAAGTCATAATTATATGAATCTCCATGTTGTGTTATCTGCAAGTCGTACGTTCGTGATGGTAAATGAGCAATAGCTTCTACAAACGAAATGGCTTCGCTACAATAACCACCACCGCTCATAAACGGAGCAAACCACTGCACTACAGGCTTTGCACATGATAGTTCAATTGCCTAGTACATTAATCACAAGGTGAAAGAGCTTGGAAGATGCATACACAGAGCGCAAATAGTCCTCCAATGCATTTCCAACTTGACATGATCAAAATGTAAAAATGTACCCTAGGAAATTAGTACCTTAGGGTAAAGATTTTGAGATGTATTCTAGGGCTTATTGCTGATTAGATTAAAACTTTAACTCAGTTGTAAATACAATATATGACCATGAATTGTGCAATTGTTTAGAGATCGGTAATGATGCTCTTCATCACTGCACGCAAGTGTACATTGTTCAAACGTTCTCAATGGAATGGGTGCTGGAAGCTCACCCTGTGTCTTGATACTGTAAAGTGCATATCGAATCTGTGTAGCTTTAGCACTCACTTTCAATAGCAAAATGTACTCGACACCAACATAATCACACCACCATTTTGCTGATTCTTCCAAGCTTCTTCACGATTGAAATCTTCCTACCTCGACAACAAAAGTAATCCAATCCTGAATTTTACGACCTTGTGGAGGTGGTAATTGGTGTGTTTCTCTTCTTGGACCAAATGTGTGATCAGCTTCCTTGTCAGCATGCCCTCGTCAGCTTACAGTAATCTAGCCACATGCCGCTGCAGCACGATTTGTTGCGACAACAAAATAATCATGAAATGCGATTTCGGCAGCCTCATGCACGTCTGTCGGTAAATCGTTGATCAATACCTCGCTATGTCCAATGTGCGCATTGAAAGCATCAACAGACACTCCATCGCGAACGTCGTACGGTTCCATACTATCGTGGTCTCTGTTGAAATGATGCTCAACATAATTTCGATCAAGCTCCTTCATAATCGAATTTGTCGGGCTGCCTTGGGTCGAGTTGATGAGGCCATTGCAATTGATGTTAAATTGATTTCTGGGACGTAGTCTTGATTTGTTGAGGAAGAATTATTATTTGAGACCTTTGTTTATACACTTGAGATTTAACACGATTTATATATCATTAGGACAATATACCTGTAGCACCTTTATTTATTCTCTTTGTTATTAAAACTATCACACTAATATAAGGATACGAGTTCATTGTTGGGGAAGAACAGGTATGTATTAAATCAGAATGTTTAAAGATTCATCGTGTATTGTTGAATAATTACAATAGGAAAGTGTCATGATTTCACTGATTTTGCGTATTTTATGATGTTTACCTATTCATCTCTGAAAGGTATGGCAGTTTGAAGCAATTAAAATTGTTTGGGGGTATTTTCCCCTAGGCCATAATTGAACTGTTAGATACGTCAGGGGAACGATTTTTGCCTTAGGTAAACGATGACTTTGATCAGTGTGTTTACACCAATGAGTAGTGGATCGCCAAGAGCAATAAATGACAAAGAATCGGTGCATACCAATCCTGAAATTTACGACCTCGAAGTAATTTCTCTCAAACCAAAACCTCCTCATTTCAAGACTTCTTGCTCTTGTTTATTTGCTGTACATCAAAATGTTCTTGAAATAATCTGGTGTTTTAAGTCATTGCTGAGAGTAATAAAGCGAAGGGCAATGGGCAATCTTTCGTCATCTTCAATGTAAGGATTGAATGAATGCATTAACAGAAACTCAATCGCAAACGTCGTACGGCTCAATATTACCATCGTTTCTGCTGAAATGATAAGAAAGACGAGTGGAGTCTCTTTGATGTGTTCAATGCATACATTGAAGATGCCGAGGGTTTACTCATTGTCCTTTGCTTTATTTAGCGGTAAACAAATTACCTTTCATGCTTTACATCTATTCATCATAAGCTGTTTACTCAAGAAATTAATCCCTAGGATAGAGTGATAGGAAATAAACTAGAGTTAATAAAGAGAAATGTGTTGGAAGCAGAACCTTCTATACACTCATGTGCAGAAGATAGATCATTTAAAAAATTCCTTTGCTATATTACTACTCACATAACATTGCAACATGCACATACTGGAGCTGGACGAGGCTTTTCTTGCTTGACGGTCATTACTGTGAAGTTTGCTAGTTTGGGTGATGCTAAACAAGTAGTGGAAGCCGCACGAATGTCTGTATCATTGGTTAATGTTTGGGGCTCTTCAGTACTATCATCTGAAGATGTTGGAATATCTTGTATAAGACTGAGGCAAGAGGCTCTAGAGCCTGCACGTGACTCTCTTGGAGTCTCTACAATATCCATATCTGGGTTGGGCATAATTGTGATTTCTTCCTCGATTGTGTCAATATTTGGTAAGATTTCTTCCAAGTTGAGAACTGGACAAGTAACTTGGCTTTGATGAGGTTCTTCATCTTCACTAGCGATATAGGTGGCTTCTGAATCGTGTTGTTCATGTTGTTCAGAAGAATCTGTAGTTGTATCATCATTATGAGGTAATAGTGATTCAGTTGGTTCACGAATCTAAATCAAATTAGTAAGTAGGTGCTAATTGAGAATAAAAGTACTTCATTGGCATCTAAAGCTTCTTCTGGAAGTGGTTGAGCTGTAGTTGGGTCGTCCAAATCGTATTGACAATCGCTTTTATCCCATCGTGGAGAAGATAAAGTTGACGATTTTGGTGATAATGATGATAGCGGATTGAAGAAACTTTGGATATACTGCAGACCAAAGAGAACCTAACATACCAATTGCTTTGTTTGTTCTTTTACGCGATATTACCTGAACCATATTTGTACCTTCGTATAAATCATCGGTACAAAACAATGAAATTTCAGCCATTCCCAATCTATTCATGCCATGAGAAATGGATATTACATTTACATACGCTCGACAATCACTTAGGAAAATGGAAATATTTTCTCTCTCCATCCATGGTGCTAAGAGTTTAGAATAACTTCTTGCAATGGGGGTTTTGTTTGCAGTCGCTGGTGCCAATGTTACCATCTATGCATTTAAATAAACTTTTGTTAATGCTAAGCTCTTACAAGCTCACGTAGTATTATTCCTGAACGAAGAACAAGGTAAAGAGCATTTTTATCATCACGTGAAATTTCTTGATCAATCGGAAACAAGTCAATATGTAATGTCTGTTCAATCCATGACAATAATTCCTACAATCTATCGCATCAACACTCTTCATAATAAACACTAACCTTTTGTCGCTTTGAGTATTCTAACACAAGGTCTTGATTAGAGTTCCATTTCTCTGAAGATGATCGGATTGCATGTTGTAATCGGATCTGTGCAATCATCGGTCCTTTGCCTTCAGTCACCATGTCGCTATTTTTGCTATGAAGAAGAAACAATCTTCTTACAGGCGTTCAACGTCAATGCAAATGTTCCTATCGTTAAAACCTCAGAAGCAATTGTAGTTTCTCAACGCAAACATACTTACTGGATCATATTCATTGAAATGTTAACACTCCATGAGCTATAACTTTTTGTCATTATATTGTGTATACCATG
Organism: Thraustotheca clavata; assembly: GCA_002081575.1. NCBI lineage: Eukaryota > Oomycota > Saprolegniomycetes > Saprolegniales > Achlyaceae > Thraustotheca > Thraustotheca clavata. Next base: position 19,638 of record JNBS01000345.1, on the reverse strand, counting down.
ATAACACATTCTCAAAACATAACGTTCGAATCTGTAAATTGCTATCAAATTGTGTCATTACTGTTTGTCTATTATTTAATGTACCTACCTTCCAATAGATTTAACGATGTTGGCTGCTCCAACACCCGCACCAAATTTATTGATTTAACTATCTAACAGCTTGTTCAAGCAATTTAGGTCAATTGATGTGAGTTTCATTGCAGTCCATGTAGAATGAGAAATGAGTCCACTTGTAAGAAATTTTCACAGTTAATATGCACGAAATGTATGGCCGTGTTCCATCTTGTGTTTCTGCTATTCATTTCTTGAGTTAATATTTTCTTCTGATGCAAAAAGTCTGGTTGGAGACTTAAACTATGATACGAATGCTAATCGATTGTTGTATCAACGAATACCAGAACAAGTGTGTAAATATCAACTGCATGATACTGCTGTCTTTATCTAGTAGATACATATAAAATTGTATCTTATTAGCAATTATTAATTGTCTGACCAGCCAGAAGTTTCTGATATTGATAGCGAGGCTTGACGATTGCGTAGGCCCAATATATTCTACAACCAAAAAGATTAACACAGTATGGATAGATTATGCAAAATATACCGCATCCAGAGTTGCTGGTAGCTACATAAATGGTATTAGAACTCCAGGATTATAAAAAGAATCGTACCAGCTTGGGTGGCTTTGGTTGACAAGGAGGCTTAGGCTGAGGACAGCTCGTGCTGGCTCTGGATTAGTTTGATCTTCTTCAATCTTTGCACTGTCTTTTTGTGAATGCGTTTGATTTGGGCAAGTGCATCATTTTTCTTCACAATTTAGTCAACTTGCGGCTACTAAATTATATACCTCGTCACTGTCATCGCCAGATATTGCCACGCGAGCCAAAGGAGGTTTATGTTTGTCTTCAAGTAGAGGTTGTGGTGGCTGTTGTTGCCCTGGCGTTGGTACTTCTTGGGCTTTAAGAACTGTGAAACTCATAGATATGGGACTTATTAGAAGTTTGAAAGCAGCATATCGTCGATTTCAGCTTTATAATCTTTTCAAGAAATTTGATGAGCATTGCTTGGAAAAGAACGTTGTATTTGATGCAAAGGCGCGTATGCACCTATCTGACTGCATTGATTGGCACCATAGTGCATGGAACCATGTACCTATAAACGTTGTAAAGAGATGCTGGGCTAAATCTAGTTTTTTACCAGCAGCAATGACCTGTTTGCTGGAACAGGGCATTAAACGGAATACAATCAATTGTGGCAATGGATTTGATGAGTTGGCTTATTGTTAACCACAACATCGTTGGAATCGAAACATGAGATTATTGTTGTGTTCATTCATGTAAAGACGAATGAGATGTGTTGCGATGCCATACTTGCGTTGGACAATGATGAAGCTGGCTTCAATCTTGATGATGACATCCTCTAGATCGAGGAAATTTAGTTTGAAATATATGTAATACCTCATAATTTCATTTGTATGATGGTATATATTAATAGCTAGTTTTTGGCTCATTCCAAATTGCAGTGTGAAATTTTTCGATATGTTCGTTTGGGTAGGTAGTTGACCATTCATAGAGAGTTATTAAGTGCTATTGCTATCAATATAAGGTTGAATTTGGCATGGTGAATGAAATTCCATAAATATTTGGCATCTTGTGAGGATTATCACAGAAGCTATTCATCTGGAATTACCCAGGGTCCTGTTTGAATATTAGCTCTGGTGTAAAGACATTGAATTTATTTGACTTCAGTATAGTATTCTTTGATTAAGGTAAAATACGTCACTAAAGTGAACAGAAATTGAAGCGGAGGCAATATGTATCTAATGACCAATTAAATTGTTTGCTTTGAAATAGAACAGCCAATGATAGGCGTGTATTTATAGGCCTGAGCCAATAAGATTAACGAAAAAAATGATTATTTTCTATTTTGTATAAATAAGATGTCTGCATGTATGATTACAGTAATTGTATCATAAGTTCCAGTTAGTTGATCTTACGTCGCAACACATTTGCATTGCATGTTCAAATCTTTCATCCTTGTTTACAACTTGTGAGCATATCAATGACATGAATGTCGTCGTATTCTCCATTTCCAATTTCGATGATTGTGTGCTGTGAACATAAACTACGAAGAAATAAAATTCTTCAACGCATTCAAAAATTGCATCCAATACATTAAAAGGTTTACAATCATTACTTTTTCGACGTTTTGACGCCCTCTTGTGTTCGCTCATTCTCCAAAGCATCAAATTTTTTGTTCATATCCGCAAGTTTTCCATCAAATTTTTTGTCCAAATCATTGAGTCGTTTGTTTAGCGTAGTTTCCAAAAGCTTCAAAGCATATCCACTTGCTAAGTAGGATACTAGAAGCGATGTTGCAACAACACCAGCACCAAATACGTATGAATCTTTGTTATCAACTAGATAGTTGACATATTTTGGCCCAGGTGGCGATCTTTGGGTGCTCGTAGTGATAAAGTGATGAGCAGACATAACATTGCGAGCAGCACGAAACATAACTCACTTAGCAATTTATCAACTGGAAAGTGCGTAGACTTGCACACCTAACGGTCTGTTCGACAGTATATGAGAAATTGATCATTTTAAGAATGATGAGAAAGGTACTTAAACGCAGCAACGTCAGATGAAGGCATTAGTTGACAGAAATTGGTTTAGAAAAATCAGGGCTTATCACGATATAGTACCTCGTTTACAGGAAAAGACTCGCACGGTAAGCGACTAAAAGCCCAGGCAACTAATAACTCTATCCATAACTGCACGCAAGTGAATGTTAACATGTTCGCCCACATCATTCGGTACTGGATTACCAGGGGTTATGGCCAAGATCCGATATATATCAAACGCGATGTTTTCAGGGTTTGCATGTGTACATTGTTCAAACATTCCCGACGCTATAGGTGCTGGAAGTACACCCTGTGTCATGATACTGTAAAGTGCATATCGGATCTGTGTAGCTTTAGCACTCTCTTTTAGTAGCAAAATACTCGACACCAGCATAATCACACCACTATTTTGCTGATTCTTCCAAGCTTCTCCATGATGGAAATCTTCCAACCTCGACGACAAAAGTAACCCAATCCTGAAATTTCCGGCCTAGTGGAGGTGGCAATCCATGCGTATCACCCATCGGGCCAAAAGTATTATCAGCTTCCTTTTTCGGGTGAACAGGTTTTATTACGGTCAACGAGCCACGTTCCCCCGCAGTACTATTTGTTGCTCTAAGAAATTTGTTATCAATCTGGTGGTAGTCTCATGCACGGGTGTTGGCAAATCGTTAAATACAATATGACGATCGCTGCTGAGAGAAAAGAAGCGAAGGCCTATAGGCAATTCACCAATGTATGCATTAAACACATCAAGAGATACTCCATCACAAACGTCGTACGGCTCCATATTGCTTAACATCATTTCGGTCAATCTCCTTCATAATTATTTGAATATGTCGGACCGACTTAAGTCGAGAAGATGAGGCCATCAATGGGTGTTGAATTGATTTCTGGGATGTAGCGAACTCACAAAGGATGCATTTTGGAATTACAACTCAATATAGGTTGATCCAAGACAATCCCAGCACCATAACTTTCGTTTGAATAGGGTTAAAAGGTATTGTCAGTAGTAATGCAAGTTAATTATATGTAATATGTCTGCTCATATTAATTTACGTTAGTACCCGTTTAGCCAGAAAAGATAGAGATTCATGAACAAAATCGCATTTTTATTAGAGGTTCACACTCCATCTATACTTACTTTTTCGTCGTTTTTACACCATCTTGAGTAAGTTCATTCTCCAAAACATCAAGTTTCTTATTCGTATCCACAAGCTTATCATCAAACTTCTTCTCCAAATCATTAAATCTTTTGTTCAGATTACTCTCCAAGTGGTTCAAACCATACCCATTAGCCAAATGACACACTAAAAGCGATGTTGCAACAACACCACCACCAAATATGTATGCATCTTTGTTATCAACAAAATAGTTGAGATATTTTGGCCTTGGCTGTGTTGGAGTACCTGTAGAGATAAAGCGATGAACAACACGATGCATTATTCACTTTGCAATTTAGCAACTGAATAAAGATTTATAATATTTTGTACTCAACGGTCTGTTCTTTCTATATGAATTGTGGGAACGGGGTCTTTACCTAAATTGAACAATAGCTATTAGTTTTCTCACTTGTACAACTTGCTAAAATTGTATCTTTGGGATTCCGGATGATTTAATCGGATGATTGAAGATAATTATTCTCATTTTGAAATTGGCACTCATTTGATCAATTGTATGGAGGAATCGTGTGTAGTTGCGAGCGACAGTCAGACAAGCTTAGACGAGATCACACATCTAATTGTAGTTGAGATTCTACGTCGTCGTGGCATTCCTGTGTTGGATGATGGTACTTATGTCCAGCCCCCAGGTCTTGATCACGAAGTTGTTACCCGCCTTTTTCCTGTAGTTGAGGCGTATGCAAGTCGAATGGTTGAACATATTGGCAAATTACTAGGTCCTCCTGCGTGTTTACCAATATCGTTTGGACATATTATGATCTTTGATGGACAAAGACACTATGCTTGTCGAATGCCAGGGTCCTTAAAACGCCTTCAAAGCATTATTGATACACTTCCAACATCTCGACATGTTATTACGTATGACACAATACAAGGTCGTCAAGAAATGGTGACTGAAAAAGAATACCATGACTTTGTCATTCGATTCAATCATGAAATCTTCCTTGTTTAATTCATAGCCAACAAATCTCTCCTAGTCTACTGTATAATCGACCAAATATGCAATAAGAATTGTTCACAGTGCACTGAATTGATCGTTTAAAGTATGTATTAATGGTGGTCTTGTGTCCATTGAATCGTGCTTGGATCAATACCTTCTTGAACCATTTCCCATAAAGGGCTCATTTCACGTAAACGTCCAACATGTTTGACACAAAGATCAATGGCAAAATCAATTTCTTCTTCTGTCGTAAAGCGTCCGATACCAAAACGAATCGATGTATGAGCTAAATCTTCTCCAACACCAATGGCACGAAGCACATACGAAGGTTCCAAGGAAGCACTAGTGCATGCACTACCACTCGACACTGCAATGTCTTTCAAAGCCATCAACAAACTTTCTCCTTCAACATAGGCAAAGCTCAAGTTAACATTGCCCCAATATCGTTGTTCAGGATCACCATTGAGAATAACATGAGGAATCTTTTCATTAATTCCATCGACAAGTTTTTTAGAAAGGTAATTGACCCATTCATGATCTGCTTGCATTTCTCGTGAAGCAATTTCACAAGCTTCGCCCATGCCAACACACAAAGGATGAGGAAGAGTACCACTACGTAAACCACGTTCTTGGCCACCACCAGATAAAATTGGCTCGAGACGTACACGAGGACGACGACGAATATACATGGCACCAATACCTTTAGGCCCATATACTTTGTGTCCCGAAAGCGACATAGCATCAATGTTCATCGAGTCGACATTAATTGGAAGTTTTCCAAGCATTTGGGCTGCATCTGTGTGAAAGAAAACTTTATTTTCACGGCAAATTTTACCGAGCTCCACAATCGGTTGAAGCACTCCAATTTCATTATTGACAGCAATGACCGAGGCAAGAACAGTATCAGGGCGAATGGCAGCTTTAAATACATCAAGATCGACAATCCCATTTTCACCCACAGGTAAATAAGTAACCTAGAACAATAATTAATTGCAAATTTCAATGAATTTTCAAATACCTCATAGCCTTCGCTTTCCATAGCACGGCACGAATCTAATACGCATTTGTGTTCAATTTGTGTAGTAATAATATGTTTCTTTTTCGCTCCATAAAAGCGAGCAATGCCTTTGATAATGGTATTATTGGATTCTGTAGCACCAGAAGTAAACATGACTTCCTTTAAATTGGCTCCAATAAGCTGAGCAACTTGTTCTCGAGCATGTTCCACAGCTTTATCAGCATCCCAACCATACGCATGTGTACGGGAATGGGGATTGCCATAATTGTGAGTCATATAAGGCATCATTTTATCAAGTACACGTGGATCCAACGGAGAAGTGGCTTGCACATCTAAATATGCAGCTCGACCTGGTGCACTTTGTCCCTTGATAGAAAAACCAGGCGAAAATACCTCGTCCGAATGAGCATTTTGAACAATGCTCTCAGGGACATCATTTACAGGCTTGTAGCGCTTATCACCGTCTGCAACTGAACTCAAAGCTCGGGATCGATGGACCGCGCGGCGGGTACTTGATCGAAGCAACGAAAGCATTTTTTAAATGAGAGGTTCGAACACTTGTGAATTCCTAGTCGCCTGTCATCAGCCAATCAGATTAAGTGAGAGAGATGATTGGCCAATAGTTCGCTTAGTTGAGTACATGAACCATTTTTATACTACGAAAACCCAATTGAAATGCCAATTTATCTTTTAAGGCACCTGCATTCAAGTGATTGCGTTGTCTCGTTATCATCGTAGTACTCCCTATGTATGGACAATTAAGTTGTTGGAGTTGAAAGAAGTATGATGTTGGTTAGTCCGACTTTAGTTGGATGGAGTATTTTTAGCCAATTAGAACCAATCGTAAAATTGTACATTATTTTATGGACAATGCATTAAGTATGAGGATTGCAACAAAATCGATGCTGTAAAGGAAGGAAGTATGGCTCTATAGGTTTTGCCAAACATTATACCCACCCCATTTGAGTTTACTAAGGATATGAGATTACAATGTACCATAATATTAAACAAAGGTAAATCTTTGATATAAATTTAGCATTCAAAATTTTATATAGCTTTGCTTGTACAGCCAGAAATTACACCAAGCAAAAGTTATAATTCACAGGCAAAAAAAATTAGTACTAGTAGTTCATAACAGGATTTCAAAGTTTTATACAATCTTCTAACATTTCCATTCTCAATACAGAGGAAACACCACCAGACATCACTGCAATAGAGACCAAAAATTACTTGCTATGAATTTGTACCCATGAAATCTTCAAAAGTTTTATTCTTAGTCAATTGCAATAACTCAAAGGAAACGATCAATTTACTTTTTTATTGGCTAAAATTGCTATAATTTAGAAATTTTTAAACCAATCATACAATGAGATGACATGATATGTAGCCAATGAAAAGTGATGAGCAAGCGCAGGACAAAGCTCAAGAATGCTCTCAAGAGAAGGAAGAGAAGACTTGAGAGACAAATTGATCAAGCATTGAATGGAGAAAATGAACAAGAGAGAGTAAAAGAACAGCTAGAGAATGAGTATATGGAGAATGAAGAGAATTCACAGCGTTGTCATGAAGCATGGATAGCTGGAAATGCTAAATCGAATGCAATCTTTGCCAAGAAACAAAAGATTAAAGAAGAAAGAGAGAGATTAATGGAAACAATTAAACAACAAGTCGAACAAGAAAAGATGGAGCAGGAAATACAAGAGAAAGAACGAATGGAAGCAATGGAAAGTTTACATTTAGAGAGACAACAGGTTGAAATGATTACATTTTCGTTGATTTATGTATGTTGTAGGTACATGATAAACAACAAAAAGAATTGCTTGAAAATATACCAAAAGACAAAGTACTTTACTCATACTTGGTCATTGATATAACATTACGTAGATTCATGAAATTGTTTGTTCATTCTATGCAAGAACTGGAATTTGTCGCTTTGGAGCTAATTGTACTCGCTATCATCGTCCATTTGATCAAAGTCGATTTGTATTGATCAAGGTAAAATATATTGATCCGATGTTTTCATTGTGCATTATATAGGGAATGTACTCAATCCAAATGGCTCAAGAAGATGATTTAGAGGTCATTCATGTTGATGTAATATTGCTCAATGTTAAATAGATTGATGATAAAGCACTGCAGCATGCCTATAAAGAATTTTACAATGATGCTCTTGCAGAGTTTGTCAAATATGGTTTTGTTGTACAACTCACGGTATCTTTTTCGTTTACAAGTAAACTTAAACACGCTTGTAGACTTGTTGTAATCTTGCCTCACATTTACGAGGAAATGTTTATGTTGAATATCAAACGCACGAGCAAGCTACAGCTGCAGTTCAAGGCTTATTTGGACGCTTCTATGCTGGAAAGCAATTGTATCCAACATTGACACCAATAGAAAACTGGTCCCAAGCAATTTGTGGTCTTTATCAACAAAAACGTTGTCTTCGGGGTAGAGAATGCAATTTTCTACATCCATTCAAGACTCCAATTGAAAAGACACCTTCGTACCCTTATCGAGCGGAATCATCACGCTCTGGTAGCTCTTCAGTTGATTTCTTCGCTTACATCTTTATCCTAGATAAAAGATCATCAGAATATGTCAAATCAAGGTATTCCAGCCGCCATCATGACACAAGAAAAAGAGAAAGAAGTAAAGAACGTAGTCACTCTTCACGCAAACAAAGGCGTTAATGTTTTAATGATGAATCAAGATACTCTAGAATCGCCTTGGATGCTGCTTTTTCCAATGCTTCATTGTGTTCCGAGCAATCGGCCGACTGAATACAGCCAGGACAACCATTTTCACAATCACAGCTATCGATTATTTCGTTTGCACAAGCCACAATCTACTTGCTATTAGCTCAACGTAAAGTTTGGATTTACCTCTGGAAGTACTCTAGCGACTCGAGCTACAATGCCAACTCCACCATCTTGGGCTTCATACAGAATTAATCGCATTGGCCTAGTGGATCTTAGACTTATGTATGCAATGGTCAATGTACCGAGGTCGAGTTTCTCTTTCATTGACGTGTTCAGTGTAAAGATCATTGTTGTCCATAAGGACAAATTTTGGTACAACAGCTAAAATGAGATGGTTCATTCCATGTACTGCGTGACGATGAATATCCTTTGGAATTGTCTTGAGAATTCGCTCCGGAATATCAATCCAAACGCCATGACCACATGAATCCATCGCTGGTAGTGAAAACTCAGTCAATCCAAGGCTTTTAAATGTGCGCTTTTCATACTTGTAGCATCCAACAACATGAGTTGAGGCAGATACTCGTCCTAAATGCACACTTGGATGATATTTATGGCCTGGCGGACGAGCAAAGGGAAGAGAGACATTGACATCCGTGAAATCTCTAGCCCCAGTAAAGTAATTGAGCCTTTTATGGCATTTTTCAACAAATGCAAGCTTGGCTTCAGTGTCAACTCTGGTGATTAAATACTCTCGCCCTTGGTACAAATAAACTCCACTAGGATAGAGTTGAAGAAACACTCGATTGTTAGGCACAGTATCAAGAACTTTTTCACCTTCTACCACCTAAATCAACAGTGTGAGATTAATTAAAGATGAGGCAATTGCATGATATGATTCATTTGAGATATCCCGAATATTCTGTGATGCTTTCTTCAGTTTATCCACGTGAAGTGCAGGAACTCGGTATCCTAATTCCTCCTGGTTCAGCAATTGTCCTTTCTTGCAGAGTTTTTTCACAACATCTTCAATCTTTGTGGAAAAGAGTGCTCTAACCATGAGTTAGTGAGCTAATTCAATGGGTTTAAGTACCGATCGATCCACTCATTATCACATTTAGTTGAGAAAAGGGGTATTTCTAGGCTTGCACACTGAAGATGGGAAGTCATAACATGTTCATTCAATGGGTCAAGGACTGCTGCTTCAAATTTTCTCGTAAAAAGCTCAGAGCAATGTGATTTGTTTCTCAAATAATAATGATCAAGAGGCGAGTTAAACCCGACAATGATAGCCAAAGAATCCTACAAATATGCTTAAAAATGTCAAAACTGGGTGTAAACCTTTCCACTACGACCTGCTCGTCCAGCTTGTTGCCACAATGACGATATAGAACTTGGAAAGCCAACATGTATAGTACACTCGAGATTCCCAATATCAATACCAAGTTCCAATGCATTTGTGGCTACAACACCAAGCAATTCACCATTAAACAATTCAGATTCAATAGCTCGACGATCTTCAGGTACATAGCCACCACGATACGATTTTACTTTGGGTACAAGTGCAAATTGTTTAGCTTTGCGCAAGTGCATTAAAGTATATTCCAAAACAAGTTCTGTAAGCTTTCGTCCCTAGAACAAAGTTTAAATTTTGAATTGTAAACAATATTGTACTCTACAGAAAGCAATTGTATGAACTTGCAGCTGTACAAGAGCACTAAGAATTTGAGCACTTTGAAAAATAGCACTATTTGATGTTTCGTTTGGGTGTTCTTCAGGTTCTGACGGACGTACAAGAGGATTCCATATAGCAAATGCTTTTCGTCCACAAGGAGCTCCATCATCACTGTGTTGTACCAATGTTAATTCTCTTGATCTAGTTGATATCTTTGGTATGAGTAAATGAAAATGTTCTTCAGGATTATCAATGGATGCAGAGCAACAAACAACTTGTGGGGATGAACCATAGTATAAACAAAGGCGTAATAAACGACGTAAAATCCATGCTACATGTGAACCAAAAAGACCACGATACATGTGACTTTCATCAATAACAATAAATCTACATAAATATCATCAAGATTGTCATGTATGAAGATTACTTGAGGTTTGATAAAATGGATTGCCAAGTTTTATGTTGGGGAAGAATAGTTATATGAAGCATGTCAGGATTAGTTAAGAAGACTCGACATGTCTTTCGAATGGCTGATCTTTCAGAGTGTGATGTATCCCCATCCTATCAAGAATAATTTAGTCATAATTAACTTGTTGTAGGTACATAAGTGGCACAGATATTATTTGGGAATCCACATCGCACAAGAAAAGACTCTAACGATTGCTGTTGATCTTGAGCTAAAGCCTACATGCATAAGTTATCAATATATAAGCAATGGAATACCTTTGTAGGAAAAAGGTATAAATGTGTTGATTTTTCATCTTGTAGTAATGAATTGGTAACAGGAATGTTATAAACCATCGATTTTCCACTCGATGTAGACGTCGAAATAGCTACATGATTGCCTTGCATTAAAGCATCAATAGCAGTGTATTGATGACTATATAATTGTTGTATCTTGAGAGCAGCAATTAATTTCGGATCAAGCATTAAATCATCCATCGAACCACTTCCATACTTTGCTTCACGAGCTGCAAATTTCTCGACATGGACGAGTTGTCCCGTGTAAAATTTGCTTTGTACTAGAGCATGAATCCAAGCATCAACAGTCTCTACAACATCTCCATTCCACGTATTGCACTTCTTGATACGTTTAGCTTTTGGTTCATACTCTGGTACAGCATTCTTCTCTATATCATACGCTTCTAGAGCTTTTCGGAACATCTCTGTTCGCTTCATGCTTGCTTTTTTACTTGATTGTGGGATTTGGCTAAATTCAATCATTTCCATCGTCTCTGGTAGCTCATTCGGGTTGAAATCATCTACATAATCTATCAAAGACGTTTATACAATACATACCTTTGACCACGAGCTTGTTTGTCTTCTTTACAGCAAGTTCTACCACTCCAATGCTCACCATTTGTCGAATATGGCTCTCAAGCAAAGCATCTTTGCCAGCTACATGAGCAGCTAAACGTATAATGCTATCGAGAGACGTAAGAACTTTCTTCTTGGCGAGAAAGCAGTAGCAGCGATCGAGAATCGTGAACTTTTGTATCCATGCATCCATCTTCTTGTATGATCAATGATGATTATGATCAATCGCGTTTTCATGTCCAGGTTGATATTATTGTAAAATGGATAAAATTGTGTTCTTGTCTTGTTGAAATTATTGTTTTGCTGGCTAAGAAAGATGTATCAGGGACTAAGAATCGTGTAATGATGATCAATGACGTAATGATACTTAGAATGATACTCAGAGCAAGCAGAGAGAATGGGGAAAAAGACGTGGTGGCACTGAGAAAGAAGCAAAGCGATGAATACGATTGAACAAGATGAATGGTGTCTTGTCGATGTGAATGAAGAGCACGAACGTGATGGATTTGAAGCTAATGGATATGTTGTGTTGGAAGAACGCAAGGTATAAAGAGAATCTATTGTGTATGATGAAGAACTTGTAGATGCAATTGGAACAACTTTTGATGGCAATACGAGCATTTGACAGAGGAAACTTGAATCATATTGAGGTAAATTGATTGAATAAATGAAAGTTGAGCTAGAATAGATGCCGTTTATGAAACAAGTGCCTTTGGATATGCTTTTGAATGATTTAGTATTGAGAAATCCATCACCTAAAAGTACTACCAGTGAAGCTTCTGCATTTGTATGCGTTCTGGAGTTTATGTTATTGATGTATGCATTTAGAGATTTAGCAATGAACAAGAGCGATGCATACAAGATGATTTGAATGAGGTAGTTTAATTTCTCTTCTTTCATTGAGAAATATTTCTATAGCCTCTATTGCCTTGTCCAAACAATGATGACACAATGGTAGAGTGATAACTGTGGATATGGGTAATAATGATGATTATGTTAGGAATTGAATTTGTCAGACATGGTTTGTTGTAATGCTAGAATTGTAATGACTCTTATCGTAGAGAACCAATTTAATGGCATCTATTCGTAATTACAATCGTCCAGAGCTACATCATATTGACATTCACACCTATCGCCCAGAGCTAAATCATATTGAGGTTTATCATCATTTAAATCAGACTTTACTTACTATTAACTCAGATCCTTCAAAGTTCATCAACTACTTCATTGGAAATGTTGTATGATGGAGATACAATCAGTCAAGCTTCCACAGCAGTACAAAATCTCAATCTTATCATTATAAACTCTCTATCATATAGGAATTTCTATCCGATGATCGTTCTCCTAGAGTATTTACAATCTTTTCTTCATTCTATGTATATTATTCATTCGTAGGTATATCAAGAATCCAACGTACCCCATCATGAATTTCATTTTTGTATTCCTTCATTCTATCAAGGCTATATAAGCTATTCAGATTCTTCAGAATCGTCTGATGATGAATAATTCTCATTTAATTTTACCATTTTTCTTATCATGAATATGCTAAGTTACGTGCATTTAGGCAGACTAAGCTAAAGAGAATGTTGATCAGAATGTTGATCATAAATGAATTGAGTGTTTTTAGAGTAAAGTCAAAGTCAAGATCGATGCAAAGTGCTCAAGTCTATTGCATCGAGCGTGTGTACGAAGACTTAAAGAAGCCATTTGTGGCGAAAGATGTAATTCGTCAGCTTATTCATCTCGATACTGTCGTTGCAGACGTGTTTGAACGAATATCGTTGAGAGTACGGTGTGATTTGACGTTGTTTTGCTTATAAAATGATCTCACATAGATCCAAGCTGAAAAAGATCGTGTAAAAGCCATTGATGCTGTACTCTTTATGCTTTTTGCGCCTTTTAACATCTCTTTTCGTAGAAAATTGCAGCTTGTCAAGCTAAAGTAGTCGCTGTGACTGGTATTTTATGTTATTTCGACGTGATTTTGATAGAATTATCGTATAGAACGAGGCTTGGGCAATAAAGCTACTACAGTGTTTTCTACAGCAAAATACCCAGCTCCTAAAGGTTAGATATGTAGATGATAACGTTAGAAATGATTTGGTTGTAGTACTTCCTACAATCAAAGGATTGTATTGTGATAAAACGTATGAAGAAGTTCCTCCATTAACTGCAGAACCTGAAGCTACACACTTTTTACCTTCAGTACAATTGAATACTATGAGTTGAAATAAATTCTTTGTTCATTAGGAGCCTCCAACTGCAGGACAAAGAGCTCAATTGATGGCAGAAGTTGTTGATTTGTTTGAGAGAGTAAATCCTTATGAAGCAACAAGCAAAGCAGAGTATCACATGGCCAAAGTACTCTATCTATTTGAAGGACAAAGATTTTGATACTGTAATTAGGAAGGCCTTGGATCTCTACCTGAACAAGTACCTACAATTGGAAGTGTGTTGCTCTTCAATTCGAATGAGACTCCATACCAAAATGTACCATTTTGCAATAATTCTCTTCTTATCATTACTTTATTAGTATGTCTTGGTGGATAATCTGTTTGGTACGGAATTTGAAGGCGAAGAAGAGCAAAAGAAAAAACTTGCTGATGCTCCAGACACTGTCATTAATCGTGGTCAAGGCATTGATTACAGCAACACGCCAAGTGATAAGTATCGTCCCACAGCACCTGCAATGGGCGGTTTAAATTTGCCTCAAAATCTTCCTCTTCCAGGCATTGCTGCTACCGAAGATAAATTGGACACTTCAAGCATTGTTTCTATTGCTCCATCGGGGCAAAATGTGATTGATATACCACTGCTACCAGAGTTTGCAACTGGTCCTACTGCAGTCGAAAAACAAGGAGATGTTAAGCTTGGTCCTTCTGACTTGACACCACCACCACCGCCACCTCCACCACCAGCACTTAACTTTGAACAGCAGCAACCTGGAGGTTCTCCTTGATCAGCAATGTACCAAGGTATTTAATTAAATGGTAGATGCTCCAACAAGCAATGGGATCCCACCACCACCACCTCCAGCAGGAGATGATCCAAGTGTGCCACCACCACCACCTCCGATGGATGATCAAGCTCCGGTAATCGACAACTTCAAAATAGGTACTAAAGGTGTTGCTTTTGTAGGGTGAAGCACCACCGCCACCACCAGAGCCTGCTCAACCAGCTAATCCACGGGCTACGTTGTTGGATGCTATTCGTAATGCCAGTTTGTCAAGTCTTAAAAATGTATTTAATCGCCTGATACATGGGTTTAAATGCGACTAAATAGGTTCAAACAAATGCTAAAGCAAACGATGGACTAAGGCAGCCACAAGCTACCACATCATTGCCCCAGTCTGTTATTGACAAACTTAAGCGCCTCGAAAATGCTTGGAGTGGTAAAGGGGATCGAAAAGAAAGAGAACGAGACCATGAACTGTTTAAAAAAGTCCCAGTTCTTAAAGCCCAAGAAGTGCCAACACCAGGACAACAACAGCAGCCACCACCACCACCACTGGAGGACTATCGTAAACCCCCTTTAGCACGTGTGGCAATGTCTGACGATGGCACTGACGATGAGCACTTTGAAAAAAATTCCAACTTTGGAGACGAGGTATATAAATTAACAGCAACTGGTTGACAAAATCGTGTAGAAAAATGATGCTCTTGCCCAAATTAAACGCATTCACGAAAAGACAGTGCAAAAGAAGGAAGAAGCTCAAGTTAATCCAGAGCCAACACGAGCCACACCTCAGCCTAAGCCTCCATCTCAACCAGAACCGCCTAAACCGGTACGAATCTTGTTAAAATCCTGGAGTTCTAATACCATTCATGTAGCTAGCAGAAACTCTGGATGCGGTACCAAAGCAAAATCTATCTATACAATGTTAATCTTTTTGGTTGTAGAATATACTGGGCCTACGCAATCGTCAAGACTCGTTATCAATGTCGGAGGCTTCGGACTGGTCGGACGAATAATTGCTAATAAGATTGAATTGTTAGCTGAACAATTTACGTCTCAATGGTGACGCTACGCCTGATGTAAGATTACTCTTCCTTGGGCTTGGACAAGTATTTTCTCGTTTTGATCGATCAAATTCAACAGTGTAGATTGGGACAGATGAGTCGAGGGTTTTGTAAAATTTGCACTTGATATCATCGTGAGCTTCTTCGACAACATTTTTAACTGCTTCACTCACTACAACTCCACCAGGAAGGCCATTGCTTTCAAGTGTGTTGGCAAACATTGCATCAAGTCCCCACATATCGTATCGCAGCGTAGTATCACCAATAACACCCCCAATCATGTTACCCAAATGCACACCAATTCTCATTTGCAAGGGCTCATTAGTCATTGGATCTCGAATCTACAAATGTGTGACTATTATCCTTGGAATATAGGTGCTTACTTTAGCCACCTCGTCGTGCATATCCATTGCCATTTGCAATAAATTACGCATGTGTTGGTGCACATGCAAGCAAGGTTTCTTCAAATGAACATTTGTACGACGAAAATTTGAATGTTGCTGAGCTAGTCTATGGGCTCGCATACGATCACTTTTTCGACGTGTTGGACTTGTACCATTGTCATGAATCGGTAAGCTTTCTTGAGTTAAACTCATGTCGATAAATGGTAGACCAGATACAATGACATAAGCATCTCCAATCGTTTGAAGCTTAAACACACCATGTTTTTCAGTCAAAATATCAAATGCAGCAAAGAGAGAATCAAGCATTTGAATAACTTGTTCTGGATCACTGCGAGCTGCAATTGAGGTAAATCCTTTAATATCAGAGTACAAAATACCAACCTAATCATAGTGTTAGAAAAATTGGTACTTGGGAAGATTACCAGTCGATATTCATCGCAGATTAATTGCCCTTGTTTCATACGAGTGACTACTTCCTCTGGTAATCGTTGATACAGCAATCGATCAGCAGTGCGCGTTTGAATATTAGTTTGGGTTTCCAGCCACACTTTTCGTCTTGTAAAGAATTCAATATCTCGAGAAATCAGTCCATTTGCAAGTGCAATAAGTTTCACAACAACTATTGCATATATGATATTGTACTCACAAGTATGACTGAGGCACATTGCCACTGTTGTGGTTAGCATGAATAGGCAAGAAAGCAAATTAAATGCAATTGATCGTACGTAAAGCATTGCTCCACCACTGGACAAGACAAACATGATCCATACAACATCCAAAGCAAGAAGATTAAACTCAGATATACCACTGGAATCCAAAGAAGAGAATATCTTGTCCAAATGCAAAGCTCCAAGAGCTAGGATTCCAAAGCATGAAGTTTGAAACAAGTACTTTTGTCCAAATCGAACCCAAAAAAGACTGGCAACGATAATCCCCAAGTAAATTAACCGAGGTATAACAAAGAGCAATAGGAAATTAAAACCATTGTTTGAATTCACTGCTGCTTGTGAAAAGTCTCGAAGAAGTGCAAATATCACATATAATCCTAAAGCACTCAAGCAACGAGTTGTGGCTTCTTCTCGTGCAGTAGAAGTAGCATTTAAATACTCTGTTTCCATTTCTGGGTCATGAAATTGGAGCCATAATGAATGCAATTCCGATCTCATTTCATCGTTTAAAGTTTGTTCCATGTTTGCCACTGGTTCTGCATTCCGAATCATTTTATCTGACGACACATTTCCTGGTTTTGTATACCATTGAATGGCTTGTTCACTCAGTGGATCTCCCAAGGTATACGTCTCCATATCTCCTTTTCCTTTGACGAAAACTTGATTTGGGCATGAAAATGTAAAATCATTGATAAGTTTGTCTTGGGTTATTTGGGAAACTTGACAAGAACCTGGAGTCCCAGTACTTTGCATACGTGAAGCTGTGTTTACTGTGTCACCAAAAAGAGAAAATTGTTGTTTTTTTCGGCCAACAAGTCCACTGATAACTCGACCACTGTGAAGCCCAATGCGAATTTTGATCAAAGGCCCTTGCTTTGTCGTACAAGCATTGATAAGATTAAGCATCTCAAGAGCCATACATGCAGCCCTTAGAGCTGGGGAAACTTTATATTGTGCTGTTTTTTCTTGTAAACCAGCACAAGCCATGTAAGTCTTTCCCACTGTTTCCATCTTTTGAACTCCATACTTGGCACATAGCTACAAAGAGGATAAATGAAAGTTCATCAAATATAATTTTACTTCATCAAAAAGTGAGTAGAGATGGTCCAGCAAAGATACAACTGCTGCTGGGGAATATTGTTGTAAGAGTGTGGAAAAATCAACTACATCACAAAACAATATTGTGACATCATCTTCAGCTTCTGAAATGATAGGGTCGCCGTGCTGTAGTTTGTTCATAATATGTGTTGGTAGCATGTGCTGTAAAATATTTAAAGCTCGTCTTTCTTCAAGTGCTAAAGATCGTCTTTGAAGGAAATCTTGACGCATTGCAAGTTGAACTCGCCAACTTCCTGAAGCAGCAAAAATAATGATAAAGAGAATATAACCTGTAAAGAACCCAAGACCAGTTTTGCTGCTTTCATGTGAAAATGCAATTAAAAGAAACATAATAAAGTTAACAGCTGCCAATGCCAAAGCCCAAGCAAATTTAATTCGGAATATTGCAAATAATGCAATGGGGAATAACGTAAATGTGATATACCCTTCAGTTTGAATGGTGGCAGAAATGAGGGTGCCAGCAGAAATCATAAATATGACAAGTAATACATCGTAATGTTTCTGAAAAAGTCGAGTGCGTGCAGCAATCGCATAAATAAAAGCACAAAAAACAATACCACATCGCGAGACAATATAAAGTGCAGATTCATCCATGAGAAAATAGCGTATGAGGACATTTATGAGATAAAAGCCCGTCGCAATAAATACTGTTCGACATACACGAAGACTTTCTTGCGAGAAAAATGCGATACAATATTCTCTTTCAAGATTAGAACTCAAATGGCCGATAAATTCCATTGTCACTGGGTGCATTTGAATATCCAAATTGTAGTGTTCTTGTTCATGCTCAAGGCATTGTGTTTTAAGACGAAAACTTTTGAGCTGCTGAATCACGACTTCACAGTCTGAGAGTTGATTTGGAATTGACTCGACACAGTCAAAATTGTCTTTAGAACGATAATCATGCGACTTCTTTATTGTAAGAACCATGGGAACAATTGATTCAATGCCAAGTCCACTGTCAATTTCTTGTAGAA
Source organism: Thraustotheca clavata (assembly GCA_002081575.1). Taxonomy (NCBI): domain Eukaryota; phylum Oomycota; class Saprolegniomycetes; order Saprolegniales; family Achlyaceae; genus Thraustotheca; species Thraustotheca clavata. The sequence continues at coordinate 1,000 of JNBS01000345.1, read as the reverse complement.
TATGAAGATTATTGTACATGTATAATTTCTCCACTGCATACCACACAAACTCAGGAAGCAATGAGGAAAATGGAACGAGAATCAATAGCAATAATACCATGTACCAATTTGCTTCAAATAATAATCCACTGATATTGTACAAAGAACTTGCATAAGGAAAAAGACGATATACTTGTTCACAAATTGCAATAAAGATAATAACTCCAATAATACTACCAACAAGTGCACCAAAATGCCAGACACTCCACCGATACCATCTCTGCATCATTAGAGTTGATTGCGTTAAAACAATCAAAAGTGAGACAGTCGAGAGGATAATACCATACATGAAAATGCCACCAGTGTCAAAAGTTGATGTCTCAACAACTCCATTGACAAGCATAACAGACACAACAGCTTGAAAAGCGCCTTTGGCAATCCACAGTAATATTGTCTTTGTGCTTAAATCAATATCCTTTTCAAAGTAAATCCTTGGAAACGTGAAGATAATTGGAGTTGTAATATCTCTATCAACCATACCAAGTACCAACAGTGGGAAGAATGTATATACGACATTCCATCCAACAACTAAATGTGAGTCAAACGGAAGTTGACCAGAGAAATTAGTAGCAAAGGAATACATGCAAAATATTGTCGACATGACGATATTCTTGTAAAAGATGAAAAGGACAACCAGAACAAGACGTCGGCTATTCCAGCGTCCGTGTAAAAGGACAAGTGACGTCAGGGAGCAAAACTGGTTGAGAGCATAATCACAGCACTGAACTGCTTGGTTATCTAATTCTTATGATAAAATGGAGATTTCATTATTCAACAAACCTGGAGTGCTCAAGATTCCTACACCGACATTTGCTTCTTGAATCATTGCAGCATCATTTCCACCATCTCCAATAGCTAGAGTTATACAATTATCACCATATTTCTTGACAAAACACACAACATTTGCTTTCTGATCGGGAGATAAGCGGCAGGCTATTACTGATCGGCATTGACTAAGTAA